>WNWK01000028.1:575000-647500 GCA_009830355.1 Cherax destructor
ACCCATCTTGTGGGTACTGTCTAGCCTGTCTTGTGGGTACTCTCTAACCCATCTTGTGGGTACTGTCTAGCCTGTCTTGTGGGTACTGTCTAACCCATTTTGTGGGTACTGTCTAGCCTGTCTTGTGGGTACTGTCTAACCCATCTTGTGGGTACTGTCTAGCTAGTCTTGTGAGTACCGTCTAGCCTGTCTTGTGGGCACTGTCACAGTGCAAATGGAACACAAGAGAAGGAAGGAAGAGAGAACCAGTGGAGAGATTAAGCCAAAAGAGAAAAAAGAGAGAGTATGGGGATAAGAATATGATGAGAAATCCAGGGAAGAGAGAGAGACAGACAGAGAGAGACAGAAACAGACAGACAGACACAGAGACAGAGACAGACAGACAGAAGAGCCAGTGTGGAGTGTCACGAGGTCTGAGAGTTTCACATATAATATAAAGTCAGTTTAAGGTAAGATTTAGGTGTTACAGGAAGGTCCTGGACCAGCAGCAAGATATGCTGGAAGGTCCTGGACCAGCTGGAAGATATGCTGGAAGGTCCTGGACCAGCTGGAAGACAGAATACATCAAAAATATTGTGAAAATATAAGACTGGAGCAGTGGAGACACGTGGCTAGGTTAAATTCTGAGTTTTTCATCCTGTGTGAGGCGAGCGACGCGCCTCCTGGGGATATCAATGAGAACTTTACGGCGGAGTAGCAACATATTTTGGAGCAATATTGCCAGAGCACAGAGCTGCAGACGCAGGGCTGAAGACCCTGAAGTCGCAAGTTTGAAGACCCTGAACTAAGGAGCAGGGCTGAAAACCCTGAAGGCGCAGGGCTGAAGACCCTGAAGGCGCAGGGCTGAAGACCCTGAAGGCGCAGGGCTGAAGACCCTGAAGGCGCAGGGCTGAAGACCCTGAAGGCGCAGAGCTGAAGACCCTGAAGGCGCAGGACTGAGGACCCTGAAGGCGCAGGGCTGAGGACCCTGGAAGCGCAGGTCTGACGACCCTGAAGGCGATCTTATATTAAGCTGGGCTAGCAGGCGCAACTTAATATAAGATCGTTACCTCAGATCTCTCGTCTGAAACACCAGACACTCCCATAATCACGCTAAAATACATTCATAAAGTGGGATCACCAGGGAGGCTGAGACAACATCGTCAGAATCTTGTTTACACACAGTTTTCTTCCAGGAGGAACCAGGGCAGGACAGAAAAAATATCATAGCCGTCTAAAGTGATATAAATCTGCTATGCTATCTACATTATATACACTAGGAGGGGGAAGGGGGTTGATTTATATAGGCTTTACTGTCCACTTTAGATCAAGATGCTGCATCTGTAAACTTTGATCTAGCATCCAGGGCAGCATGGGGTGGAGAGTAAGGAGAGAGCCTTGCGCCCTACTATCCTTCGTCCCTGGGGCGCTAGTGCCGCATGAGGCACTTTAACGAATTCTGTTTGGCTCTCAAAATGCCTCTCTCACTTTCATGAAAGTTCAGATAACAACAGCAAAGATAATTACCAATCAGATTCGACACCAAAGTTAATTACCAATCAGATTCGACACCAAAGTTAATTACCAATCAGTCAACAAATTCCTAGTGTACAAATTGATTCACTTAATATGTTGATACTGTACTCACCTATTTGTTGTTGCAGGGGTCGATTCACAGCTCCTGGCCCCGCTTCTTCGCTGGTCGCTACTAGGTCCACTCTCTCTCTGCTCCAAGAGCTTTATCGTGCCTCTGTTGTCAGTGTAAGTTTTCTTGACATGTTCAGCGTGTAAAAATCAACGTTTGTATTTCGCTTAGTTTTTCGCAGGGTCAAGGAATATAGAGGGCTTTTTTCAGAGGTTTCACTTAAGAGGTTTCGCTATATTGATTTTCTTTTTAGAGTGACACTCTACCACAGAGGGAAGGTTTCTTTTCTGCATCTTGAGGGAAGCCTTCTATCATCTTGAAGGAAGCCTTCTAACATTACTACTGAAGGAAGCCTTCTAACATTACTACTGAAGGAAGCCTTCTAACATTACTACTGAAGGAAGCCTTCTAACATTACTACTGAAGGAAGCCTTCTAACATTACTACTGAAGGAAACCTTCTAGCATTACTTCTGAATGAAACCTTCTAACATTACTACTGAAGGAAACCTTCTAACATTACTACTGAAGGAAGCCTTCTAACATTACTACTGAAGGAAACCTTCTAGCATTACTTCTGAAGGAAACCTTCTAACATTACTACTGAAGGAAACCTTCTAACATTACTACTGAAGGAACCCTTCTAACATTACTACTGAAGGAAGCCTTCTAACACTATTCTTGAAAGAAACCCTCAAACTTCAACCTGTTCCTTGAAAACAAAATACTTGTTTTACCTGGTTCTCAGGGTCGACTCAGCTCCCTCGACCTTTAGACTTCCTTACCTCGTTCTTGAGTTTTCTGATCTCGTCCTTGAGCCCCTCCTCGACAGCGTCCCACTCGGACTTCCACTCGATAACCTTAGCCTTGAGTCTGGCCTCGAAGTCCTTCTCCTTGTTGTCCAGAAGCCACTGGAGTTGATCTCGCTTCTCTGTCAACTCCTTGACACGAGCCTCCATCTCCCGACGCCCTTCCCTGGGGAGGAGGATGCTGTCAGAAGATGTATATCAGACGATACTGTCAGATGTATATCAAAGGAGAATGCTGTCAGATGTATATCAGAGGAGTATGCTGTCAGAAGGTGTGCATCAGAGGATGCTGTCAGATATGTATCAGAGGGGGATGTTGTCAGATGTATATCAGAGGAGGATGCTGTCAGAAGGTGTGTATCAAAGAATGCTGTCAGATATGTATCAGAGGGGGATGCTGTCAGAAAAAGTCCACCAGTGGAGGATGCTGTTAGAATGTCCACCAGGGGAAGATGCTGTCACAGGGATAACCAGTTTGGGAAGATGGTCTCAGAAGGTGTGCTGTCAGCGGGATAAGATGCACAATTGGATAACCAGCGCACTAGGATACTGTGAGAAGGATAACCAGCACAGTAGGATGCTTTCAGAAGGGTAACGAACACAGTAGGATGCTGGAGACAATGACTGCAAAAATTCTTCTTCAAGTAAAGTTGAGAGACTGAGAAGTTTCTACAGAGAGACGAGAACTTTGAAGACAGAGTGAGAGCATAGCAATAGTGAGGGAGACGGAGGGACAGGAGAGGACTATAAGACAGGAACTGACAGCTGTGGAAACGACGGAAAAGAGGGATTATTACTAAAGAGGAGGAACAGAAAGCTGTGATGACCACATATTACGATCTCAGGTAATCATGGCCAGTTAACCTGGTCGTAATGGGACTTGGAGCTTAAACACAGCAGCGGTCTTTACACGTATGTACACTATGTACAAGAGTTTAGAAAATAAGTGTCACGGTAACCAAGAGGCGAGACAACAGCCAGAGACAAAGAGACAACCGTGATCAACCAGCAGCTGTATAAAACTGACAAGAGTGAACCGTGAGTGCTATCACCTCCACAATTGTCCGACGTACATTATGATTGGTTGAACCAAGGTACTGATTTAAAGATGGGGCTCCCTTAATCGTTAAACCCTTAGCATCCGGTTCGCTGGTTGGGAGGCAGCCTATATGGGAGTGTGTACATACGCCGAATAAAACGTACTCTTTGCATGCCACACTCCCACCCCAAGGGCTCTAATGGCCAGGACTAGGCTTCGACCTCCATGGGTAAAGTGCCGCTATGGCACTACCCATGATGATGCACATGGTAGATAAAATCTGCATCAAAACACTCGTGAAATAATCTATGGTCAAAGTACAGAAATATAAATTGAAAATCTGAAGAGTGAACACACCCTTTTCTTTCCTCACTCAATCCCCTTCAACTCCCCAGTTCCCCTTTCCTCCCCTTCTCACCCCTTCCTCAATCTACCCTTTCTCCTCACTATTCCTCACTCCACGTCCTCTGCCCACCTCCCACAGTAGAGGATCTCTGATCCTTACAGTTTCTCATCTCAGGTAAATACATTTCCTTCCCTGGTGGATGCATTGCTATCCTGGCTGGTGGATGCATTGCTATCCTGGCTGGTGGATGCATTGCTATCCTGGCTGATGGAAAGTGACTCAGTAAACATAGCTAACTTTTGTTCCCACAATGTAACTATGATACAGTATAGTGTAGCAACACACAGCTGGTGTTCCCACAATGTAACTATGATACAGTATAGTGTAGCAACACACTGCTGATGTTCCCACAATGTAACTATGATACAGTATAGTGTAGCAACACACTGCTGATGTTCCCACAATGTAACTATGATACAGTATAGTGTAGCAACACACAGCTGGTGTTCCCACAATGTAACTATGATACAGTATAGCGTAGCAACACACAGCTGGTGTTCCCACAATGTAACTATGATACAGTATAGTGTAGCAACACACAGCTGGTGCTCCCACAATGTAACTATGGTACAGTATAGTGTAGCAACACACAGCTGGTGTTCCCACAATGTAACTATGATACAGTATAGCGTAGCAACACACAGCTGGTGTTCCCACAATGTAACTATGATACAGTATAGTGTAGCAACACACAGCTGGTGCTCCCACAATGTAACTATGATACAGTATAGTGTAGCAACACACAGCTGGTGCTCCCACAATGTAACTATGATACAGTATAGTGTAGCAACACACAGCTGGTGCTCCCACAATGTAACTATGATACAGTATAGTGTAGCAACACACAGCTGGTGCTCCCACAATGTAACTATGGTACATGACTCACGAAATCGTAATGACACGATTTCAAACAAATCATACCACGGGTGGGGTTCGAACCCGCGGTCAGAGAGTCTCAAAACTCCAGACCGTCGCGTAAGCCACTGGGCCAGCTAGCTTCAATAAAATTCATCCAACTAGGTATATTTCTACACCATAGGAAGGTTAGCATAGGCCACCACTGTGCAAGTTTTTACAGACGAATCTTCCGCTAGCATGGGAGATTCGTCTGTAAAAACTTGCATTTGTGGACACAGTGGTGGCCTATGCTAACCTTCCTATGGTGTAGAAATATACCTAGTTGGATGAATTTTATTGAAGCTAGCTGGCCCAGTGGCTTACGCGACGGTCTGGAGTTTTGAGATTCTCTGACCGCGGGTTCGAACCCCACCCGTGGTATGGTTTATCTATGATACAGTATAGTGTAACAACGCACAGCTGGTGCTCCAAAATAAGATTTTTATAAATAGAAAATAAAAGCATTTTCCAAATTTTCTCTTTCTACTCCTCCCCCTCCTTCTCCTTCTCCTCCTCCTCCTTCTCCTCCTCCTCCTTCTCCTCCCCCTCCCCCTCCTCACCTGAGTCGTTCCTTACAGCTCTCCTCAGAGACTCTCATCTCATCATGTAGGCTCCTGATCCTAGTCTCATAATCTCGTCTCTCTTGACTGAAGACCAGGGCTTCCTCCCGGGCTTCCTGATCTCTCATCTGAAGCTTCAGCTGAAATACAACCAACATCAGTCAGCATCAACGTCAATAAACATCAATGAATGTCAATAGACATCAATTAATCTCAATAGACATCAACATCTATCAACATCAGCATCAAACAATATCAATCAGTGAACATCAATCAGTGAACATCAATCAGTGAACATCAATCAGTGAACATCAATAAGTGAACATCAATCAGGGAACATCAATCAGGGAACATCAATCAGTGAACATCAATCAGGGAACATCAATCAGTAAACATCAGTCAGTCTCAAATTTATTGATGAGGTTGAAGCTGCAGCATCAATATGCTGACATAATTAATGATACAATATTAAAATACTCTCTGGCGGAATGCTGTTTTTTCTTGTTTGTTTTTGTTGTATGTTTTATGCTGTTGTGTTGTTTGTTTGTTGCATGTTTGTTGTTTGTATGTTGCGTGTTGTTTGTTTGTTGCATGTTTGTTGTTTGTATGTTGCGTGTTGTTTGTTTGTTGCATGTTTGTTGTTTGTTGTTATTGCTGCTCTTCTTCTTCTTTCTCTTCCTCTTCTTCATTATTGTTATCTATTACTGAAGCCACAATCTTCCTTCCCCAGAGGCAACAATCTCCCTTCTCCTACCATCTAACTTATAAAATTGAACTCCCAGCATCCCTACTTAAGCGAGATCCCCAGCATCTGCTGGGTTCCGTCTCTCAGCATCTCTGTCTTCATCTCGCCCCTTAATTAATCTCCCTGTGTCTCGTTTCTTGTCTCTCTAGATACACCTGCAGATATTTTTGTGTTTTCGTTAAGATTCTGTCGCGCAAAATTTACGACGCGTGAAGTTTGTTTACGCTATAATCTTTGTGTGTATTCACTTAATTGTGGTCGGAGGGTCGAGTCATTGCTCCTGGCAATGACTGTGTGTGTGAGCGAGATTTTAATAATGCACAGAACTCAGGAAATAACTTCCGTTGCTTCATCCCCTTTAAAATGTCTGACATTACTGTTCAAAAAAATTAATTTCAGTTCTACCCTTGCCCAAGCTCATATTTATCCTGCAAATATCCAGTCTTCTCAATTTCCAGGGCCTCTCATCCCAAATTTCCCCAAAACCCCAACAAATTTTTGACTGGGGATGCCTTACTAAAAAAAAAAATGTGTTTCAATACATTATATGAGAAACTGAGACATCGTAGCATCGTTTACAAACTTAAATTCAATCTAAGCGAAAGTTGTGAACTAAAAGAACGAACCGGACATAATAGCCCTCACAGAGACAAGAATAATAAAAACTACAGCAAATGCGATTTTCCCAGCAGGATACCATTCCCTCATCTCTACTACACTCATATTCCTCCCTGCCCACTTTATCTCCCTCCTGGCCAATAAGAATATATCATTGATCGGATATAGCGTCCGCAAGTGATGAACAGCCACATGTTCAGCACCTGGGTTTCATAACAAGATCCGAGAACAATGGAAAACGAGACACAGATGCAGTTTAATACGATTCTTTATTGCCTACGTTTCTCCCACACAGTGGGATTTATCAAATCGTAGATCTGTTTCTTGTTTTATTGACTACGTTTCGCCCACAGTGGGCGAAACGTAGGCAATAAAGGATCGCATTATACTGTATTTGTGTCTATTTTTCCCATCGTGTCTGTATTTTATTTCATATATCTCCGAGGTTCTGGTATACAACGTTTAGTTAATAAATAGTCCGATAAGTTTGTGTCACAGAGCCTCTCCGATGTTCCCCCTCTCTACCCCCACTCACCTCCCACTCACGCCTCTGCCTGTCTTGATCCCTATCCAGGGCCATGAGCTGGTCCCGGAGTGCCACCTCTCCGTCACCGGAGTCCGTCACGCGACGTCTTAAGATGCCACACTCCGCCGTCAGCACCTCCAGGTCATCCGTCGCGCGACGCACCTGGCCTTTGTACCTGTGGGGGGGACCGTGAAGTCAACACCTGTGGGACTGTGACCTGTCTGACCTGGGATCCATCCCGTTACCTGCTGTTGTGAGCCATCTAGCATTTGTACCTGATGGGAAGGTCCCAGGTTAATATTGGTTCTTTAAGTCTTGTATGCAACAGCACCAGCACCATACAAGGACCAGCACCATACAACAACGCCAGCACCATACAACAACGCCAGCACCATACAAGGACCACCACCATGCAACAACGCCAGCACCATACAAGGACCAGCACCATACAACAACGCCAGCACCATACAAGGACCACCACCATACAACAACGCCAGCACCATACAAGGACCACCACCATACAACAACGCCAGCACCATACAAGGACCACCACCATACAACAACGCCAGCACCATACAAGGACCACCACCATACAACAACGCCAGCACCATACAAGGACCACCACCATGCAACAACGCCAGCACCATACAAGGACCAGCACCATACAACAACGCCAGCACCATACAAGGACCACCACCATACAACAACGCCAGCACCATACAAGGACCACCACCATACAACAACGCCAGCACCATACAAGGACCACCACCATACAACAACGCCAGCACCATACAAGGACCAGCATCAGCACCATACAAGGACCACCACCATAACAACGCCAGCACCATACAAGGACCACCACCATAACAACGCCAGCACCATGTAAAGACCAACACCATACAAGGACCAACACCATACAAGGACCAACACCATGTTGTTAAATTAGACACATATGCAACACTTGGGTATCTTTATTGTGGAAACGTTTCGCCACACTGTGGCTTCATCAGTCCAATACAAGAAGAAAGTAGTAATAAAGGAGGAGTTTGAGGTAATCAGTCCTCGGCCTGAGTCGATGTGTTCAGTCCATTAATCTTGAAGTAAATACAATATAAGGCAAATAGAAGTTCCTTATATACTGAGACAGGTGAGATGAAGCAGAGGAGGCGGGTCATAGTAGTACATCCACTAGTCGAAGTAAGTCCTTATCCAAAGGGATTCTTCAACATTTGTCCAAACCTTTGGATAAGGACTTACTTCGACTAGTGGATGATACTACTATGACCCCGCCTCCTCCTGCTTCATCTCACCTGTCTACAGTATATAAGGAACTTCTATTTGCCTTATATTGTATTTACTTCAAGATTAATGGACTGAACACATCGACTCCAGGCCGAGGGACTGATTACCTCAAACTCCTCCTTTTATTACTACTTTCTTCTTTGTATTGGACTGATGAAGCCACAGTGTGGCGAAACGTTTCCACAATAAAGATACCCAAGTGTTGCATATGTGTCTAATTTAACAATTTGTCGGTTCTCTGAACCATTCATGACCAACACCATACAAGGACCAACACCATACAAGGACCACCACCATGAAAATACACCAACACTGTGTAATAGCAACAGCACCATGCAACACGTTGCAACGTCCAATAAGTGTCAACAAACGGGAAAGGCAACATGCAAGCATTACTCTCAGCCTCTTGCAACAGTAGCCTTCCCACGATGCAGTGAGGCAATATTGCACCACCTTGATACGTGACCTTTGTTGCATGACCTTGATACGTGACCTTGCATAATCTTGCATATGTTCCATGACCTTGTTGCATGATCTTCTATGATCTTATTACGTGGCCTTGTTGCATGACATTGTTGCATGACCTTTCTTGCATGACCTTATTGCATGACTTTGTTGCATGACCTTGTAGCATGATCTTGTTGCATGACTTTGTCTGACCTTGTTGCATGACCTTGTTGTCTGACCTTGTTGCATGATATTGTTGTCTGACCTTGTTGCATGACCTTCTCTGATCTTGTTGCATGACCTTCTCTGACCTTGTTGCATGACCTTCTCTGACCTTGTTGCATGACCTTCTCTGACCTTGTTGCATGACCTTGTCTGAACTTGTTGCATGACTTTTAATGACCTTGTTGCATGACCTTGCGCGATCTTGTTGCATGACCTTGCATGACCAGGTGCATCTCTCTCATAATAACACAACGTGAACAACACATGCATTACACTTTAATTTACAAATCTTGTTAGAGAACTTAGGCAGTAAAGTGCAGTGACTGGCCAATTATGTTGTTCAGTATGTAATAAAGTTCTGCTACAGCAATTTGAACTTTACTCATTAATAAAAGTGATAAAGAAATTGTTTTGACACCACAAAATCACAGTTGGGAAGAAAAATTGATATATTCTGCGTTTGGTTGAAAATTTGCTCACTTGACGTAACCTAACCTAACTTGATGTAACCAAACTTGGTTTAATTTGGTTTAACCTAGCTTGGTTTAACCTAACTTGGTTTAACCTAACTTGGTTTAGCCTAACTTGATCTAACTTGTTGTGAATGTAACGTTTTCTAGCCTAACCATGCCTACCCTAACCTAAATTAATCTAACCTAATGTAAGCTATTCTAGCTTTATCTAAGACTAAGATACAGAACACCGCCTTCCATTCTGAGGGACTGATTACCTTAGCTTACACTGTCTTCTGTGTATAGTTCTGCAAGCTTGAGGGACTGACCACCTCATCTGCCATTACTCACCTGTTCTCCATCTCTGCCATTCTTGTTTGCCATTCCAGTTCCACTTTCTCTCTCTCCATGACCTGCTGGGCATCCCTCTCCCTCATGATGAAGTCGTGATGAGCCTGCCGGAGATCGCAGCATCAGTACCCCATCACACAACATCAATACACCATCACACAACATCAATACACCATCACACAACATCAATACACCATCACACAACATCAGTACACCATCACACAACATCAATACACCATCACACAACATCAGTACACCATCACAAAACATCAATACACCATCACACAACATCAATACACCATCACACAACATTATAAAACAAAATATACGCATACATTAACCTGGTCAACATAGCATCATGCGCATACATTAACCTGGTCAACATAGCATCATAAGCATACATTAACCTGGTCAACATAGTATCATACGCATACATTAACCTGATCAACATAGCATCATACGCATACATTAACCTGGTCAACATAGCATCATACGCATACATTAACCTGGTCAACATAGTATCATACGCATACATTAACCTGGTCAACATAGCATCATACGCATACATTAACCTGGTCAACATAGCATCATACGCATACATTAACCTGGTCAACATAGCATCATATGCATACATTAACCTGGTCAACATAGTATCATACGCATACATTAACCTGGTCAACATAGCATCATACGCATACATTAACCTGGTCAACATAGCATCATAAGCATACATTAACCTGGTCAACATAGCATCATAAGCATACATTAACCTGGTCAACATAGTATCATACGCATACATTAACCTGATCAACATAGCATCATACGCATACATTAACCTGGTCAACATAGCATCATACGCATACATTAACCTGCTTAACATAGTATCATACGCATCCAGCTTGTAAATGGCCCCGAATGAACTTGCATCTGTGTGCCTTTGTACAGACCCTTTCTCCGAGCCTTTGCAAAGACCAAGGGCCTTTACCAATCACTTCTCTGCGATTTCACATAGACCAAATGGCCTTGTTGACTTTTAATTCCTGTGTACAGACCAGAGGGTCTGGCTGACCCTTTCCTCTGTACCTTTGAGCCATGTTTGAAGAGCTCGGAGCCACTGACAGTGTCGGGGAATTTTAATCAGACAGCGTCAGCATTTAGAAAAAAAAAGTTTTTTAATAAGAGAGAGAAAAAAAAAGCTGAAACGAGATAATTGAAGCTTTGCTAGCAAACTTTGTTGAGAGAGAGAGACACTCCCGTCTCCCACAGTAAAGCCACCACCATTCCACCCTCTCCCCACAGTACAACTACCACTGTCTCTCCTCTCACACAGTACAATTACCACTGTCTCTCCTCTCCCACAGTACAACTACCACTGTCTCTCCTCTCCCACAGTACAACTACCACTGTCTCTCCTCTCCCACAGTACAACTACCACTGTCTCTCCTCTCCCACAGTACAACTACCACTTTCTCTCCTCTCCCACAGTACAACTACCACTGTCTGCCCTCTCCCACAGTACAACTACCACTGTCTCTCCTCTCCCACAGTACAACTACCACTGTCTCTCCTCTCCCACAGTACAACTACCACTGTCTCTCCTCTCCCACAGTACAACTACCACTGTCTGCCCTCTCCCACAGTACAACTACCACTGTCTCTCCTCTCCCACAGTACAACTACCACTGTCTCTCCTCTCCCACAGTACAACTACCACTGTCTCTCCTCTCCCACAGTACAACTACCACTGTCTATCCTCTCCCTCAGTACAACTACGACTGTCTACCCTCTCCCACAGTAAAAATACCACTATCTACCCTCTCCCATAGTAAAACCACCATTCCAATCTCCCACGGTAAAACCGCTACGAAATACCGTGATCAGAGCTTTACTATCGCAACTACTCCCAGATACTAACACAACGCAAATCACACGCACACACATACACAGACGCACACACACGCACACACACACACACACACACACACACACATACACAGACACACACACACACACACACAGGTGGGCACACACTGAGCAGTTCGTCACAGACAGAGAATGCGCCTCTCATGACACGCCAAATGCGTCTACCACAACGCATCCTGGGACGAGAGGTTTCGTCTGCCTGGAGTGACTGTCTTCAGTGCTGGCGGTTTAGGAGGTAAAACTGCCGTTAACTCTTTTACGGCTAAACCAAAGTCGCGTACTGAGCCCAAAACCCGGCGGTAACTGCCATCCTTCCTCACAATTAAGGTTGCTGAAGTTTTGAAACCGACTTTTTTTTCTTAGCATTAAATTTTAAATTTCAGAGTTACAGATCTTCCTGAAATTTTACGTGACTTGGAATACCAAGAAAGTTCTTTTAATATTAGTAAAAATAGACTTTGTTGGGGTTCTTTTATGGCTTGTAAATAAATTATGTCTGATCCTTGATGTCTGGGTGGAAATGGCTGTGTTAAGCCGTTCATATTCTCTCATATTCCAGACAGTGATGGTCATTTTCACCACTCCTGGTGTTGAGTGACACACATGGACGGTGGATCGAGCCTCCAGCACTCCTGGTGTTGAGTGACACACATGGACGGTGGATCGAGCCTCCAGCACTCCTGGTGTTGAGTGACACACATGGACGGTGGATCGAGCCTCCAGCACTCCTGGTGTTGAGTGACACACATGGACGGTGGATCGAGCCTCCAGCACGCCTGGATAATACATCTGGTGAATCATGTCAGTGATGCCTGGCTCTCCAGGTACAGGTGTGTAACACATGTCACTCTGAATCATCCTGGCACCAGTGCCACTCTGAATCATCCTGGCACCAGTGCCACTCTGAATCATCCTGGCACCAGTGCCACTCTGAATCATCCTGGCACCAGTGCCACTCTGAATCATCCTGGCATCAGTGCCACTCTGAATCACCCTGGCACCAGTGCCACTCTGAATCATCCTGGCACCAGTGCCACTCTGAATCATCCTGGCACCAGTGCCACTCTGAATCATCCAGGCACCAGTGCCACTCTGAATCATCCTGGCACCAGTGCCACTCTGAATCATCCTGGCACCAGTGCCACTCTGAATCAACCTGGCACCAGTGCCACTCTGAATCATCCTGGCACCAGTGCCACTCTGAATCATCCTGGCACCAGTGCCACTCTGAATCACCCTGGCACCAGTGCCACTCTGAATCACCCTGGCACCAGTGCCACTCTGAATCACCCTGGCACTAGTGCCACTCTGAATCATCCTGGCACCAGTGCCACTCTGAATCATCCTGGCACCAGTGCCACTCTGAATCATCCTGGCACTCCACATCGTTGTAGTTACGACCAACGTATGTTTGGTAGTAACTTCCTGAGAGCTCCTGTGCTCGAGTCTGTCATGACTCTTGCTGTTTTATGAAGCGGTATACCCGTGTGGGTCATTCAACACGAGTGGTGGAGACTCGATCCACCTTTCAATTTCAACTATACAAGAAAGAGATGAAAATTTGAGGGAAAAAAACTATAGGATTAGGCTGTGGGAGAGTTTTAAAAAAATATATTAAAATCTGAAAAAAACCGCAAGAAAAAACACGTGTATGCATATAAAACAGATAAACTGGGTTCAAATACCTCTGGGAATTGTAGTTTTGGCATTTGTTTACTGCTGTGATAAGATTCATGTCCAAAACTCTACTGAACAACCATTGATAAAGCAATTTTAATGTGTGTACTTAGCGCTGAAGGCTAGGCTGAAGTCGGGGACCCATAGCGAAGATACGAACCCACGGTGATGCTGAAGGCAGGGACCCATAGCGAAGATAGGAACCCACGGTGATGCTGGAGTCAAGGACCCATAGCCAAGGTAGGAACCCACGGTGATGCTGAAGTCGGGGACCCATAGCGAAGATAGGAACCCACGGTGATGCTGGAGTTAGGGACCCATAGCCAAGGTAGGAACTACGGTGATGCTAGGGGGACCCTTGACTCTGCTAGGTATCTGGAAAAAGGCTACATAGGTACCCAGGGTGAACCTAAGTAGAGTATAGAGTCAGGGACCCATGTTGTGCTTAATGGTAAGCAGGTGCCAGACTAGGAGGACGTGTCTGGCACCCATAACATCCTTCAGGCTGCGCAGCCTCTCTCATCCTCGGAAAAACTGGGTTATTATTCAACCCGGAGGGTTAGTAGCCCTGGATAACCCAATAAAGCCGCGTCAACAAACTGGCTTATTTCCCATGGGGTTCTTTTCATCTCCCCACCCCCAGGATGCAATCCAATGGCGGCCGGGCAGTCCCCCGAGATCGAACCACTTCCCCTTCCCTTAACTCTCCCTGGGCCCCCAGCGTGGGAGCTGAGGCAGCTACCTACTGTGCCACTAGAACACACCCAGGCAAGGAACTGAAGCGAAAAAAAACTTACCTACCTCCAGCAGAAGACGCTTCTATTTGAGCGAGAATGGCCTTCGCCAGCCCGACTATTGTGGCTACTCTCTCCCCACTAATTGAGTTCCATCCATTTCAGAATTACTTGGGAGCCACAAAAAGAATATAATTGCTGGTCTTGCAAGTGGTTGCTGGCAGTGCGTCTGTTCCAGTGTGTCTGTTCCAGGCATGGCAATATTGTTTTCGGTTGATCTTCATGCATGTCTGTTCTATGCTTGGCTAGGCTTTTACAACAGAGCCATAAGGTGGCTGTGATGTACGACCAGGTTACATGTAGCTAGCCAACTCTTAGATTTCCCACCTCAGTTTTCCATTTTCTAACATTGCTAGCTCCCGACGAAGCACTGGAGACAATGCGAAAGGCCTTGGGCTGCTATCCTTCCCATGTGGCACTGGTGCGATTCTTGGCCTTCTATTTCACGTCTAACTTGAAACAGATTTCCCACTAGCTAGTCTAATCTCCCGTGATGTTGGTCTCATCTCCCGTGATGCTGGTCTAATCTCCCGTGATGCTGGTCTCATCTCCCGTGATGCTGGTCTCATCTCCTGTGATTCTGGTCTCATCTCCCGTAATACTGGTCTCATCTCCCGTGATACTGATGCTGGTCCCATCTCCCGTGATACTGGTCTCATCTCCCGTAATACTGGTCTTATCTCCCGTGATACTGATGCTGGTCTCATCTCCCCTGATGCTGGTCTCATCTCCCCTGATGCTGGTCTCATCTCCCGTGATGCTGGTCTCATCTCCCGTAATACTGGTCTTATCTCCCGTGATACTGATGCTGGTCTCATCTCCCCTGATGCTGGTCTCATCTCCCCTGATGCTTGTCTCATTTCCCCTGATGCTGGTCTCATCTCCCGTGATGCTTGTCTCATCTCCCCTGATGCTGGTCTCATCAGTATTACTAATGCAAGGTGCACAGATCGAAGCGAACAACAGTGAACTGAATTAAATAGTTTCAATACTATCCCCCTGACAAACTTTCCAATAAAAGTTGGTAATGTATAAGAGTGGTGTTACCGGCGGGGTGACGAAGCCGCGTTTAAAGCCGCACTTCAACTACGTGATATATAGATTTTAATTATATCGTTGTTCTGGTTATTAATCCTGCCGCTTCATACATGTGTTGCATGCAGTTTGTTCCTGCCAAGTGATTGCAACACTTGCCTAGTTAATGAGGATAATTTAGTGCGTATGTACGCTGAGGTGCGCGAATATACCTCATGTGTATTTACACTTTAAGGTAAATAAACAAGGGATACATAGGTATACCTTTTGTTGAATATAGAGTGAAAATTTGCATCAGTTCTCGGGGAGACACAGATTCAGTATTGTGTGATCCTATATTGACGACGTTTCGCCCCACAAAAGTGAACATCAAATCACGAAAATCACAACAGCAAAAAACCTCGCCAACCTAACTGTATTTATTCCCTCAACTCTCCATCGGGTCGATATTCCATGACTCTCTCACTCTCAAGACGCGACGAAAATGGGAAAGAACGTACCTTGAGGCTGGTGATAGCTTGGCGTGCTTGTTCCAGCTCATGAGACACGGCTTTCTCCCTCCTGAGAGCCCTGTCTGCCTCCTCCCTGGCGGCAGACACGGCTGCCCTCACGTCAGTACCAGCCAGCATACCTCCCTCCACCTCCATCCTGGAAGACAGACACAAGAATGATACCTACACACTGAATATATTTATTTTCGAGGGGGAGGGGAAGAATTCTCAAGGCTGGTTAATTGGGTTGAAAGCCTGTCTACCACACGAGGGTTATTAATTCAGGGATTAGATTCGTTGATTTTTATTGTCCTGACGAGGATTTAATTACTGAGATGCTCCATATGTTAAGAGGGACTAAAATAAACTCACTGTATATATACTATATATATATATATATATATATATATATATATATATATATATATATATATATATATATATATATATATATATATATATACATATATATATATATATATATATATATATATATACGTATATATATATACGTATATATATATCTTTGTTTTTGTGTGACTTTATTGGGTTATTCTAGGTTAAATCTACATAATATGCTTTTTATGCGCCCATAACATCTTTGTGTCTATAACATGTGTGTGTCCATAACATCCGAAGCTTTTATGTGCCCTAATAACCGAAGCTAAAATTTGTATTGTCTAAAAAAATTCTAGATTTTCCCGAATTATTATTATTACATTATCATCATCATTATTATTATGACAAACGAATTGCATAATCAAGGGCTGTTTAACTATGCAAGTCATCATTATAAAACATTAAAACCTTATATATTTTCGTGGAAAATACTTAATTTCCACACTGACCGTCTCTTGAGTGCTTCACACTCCTTCTTCCAGTAGTTAACCTGGCCAGCCTGCGCCTCCAGCTCTCGTAGTTTTCCATACTCTGACTCGTACTGCAAAAGAAAACGGAATAACTGCTTGCGTGAACAATGGGTAACTAAAGAAGAAAAATGGGCATCATTTTTTGGGGGGATTATATATAAAATAGGTCTTTACGCCTAGGAACTGAATATGTAAATCTCCATTGAACCGTGCGTTTAATGACGGAGAATTTACATAAAATAAAAATGCACGCATACTCTATCACATAGGATAGTTTCCCCTGTCATACTTCATCATACAGGATAGTTACCCCTGTCATACTCCATCACACATGATAGTTACCCCCTGTCATACTCCATCACACAGGATAATTACCCCCTGTCATACTCTATCACATAGAATAGTTTCCCCTGTCATACTCCATCACACAGGACAGTTACCCCTGTCATACTCCATCACACAGGACAGTTAATAATAATAATATCTTTATTTACTACAAGTACATGTACATGGTATACAGGCCTAGCTGACATCAGTGACATACTACTATATAGAAAGTCCCTTGTTATGCTGAGCATTTCGGGCTGATTAGGTCAGTGTCCTAGGATGCGACTCACACCAGTCGACTAACACCCAGGTACCCATTTTACTGATGGGGAACATAGACAACAGGTGTAAAGAAACACGCCCAGTTTCTGCCCTGGCTGGGAATCGAACCCAGGCCCTCGCCGTGTGAAGCGAGAGCTTTAGCCACCAGACCACCAGAGGTAGTTACCCCCTGTCATACTCCATCACACAGGACAGTTACCCCTGTCAGACTCCATCACACAGGATAGATACCCCTGTCATACTCCATCACACAGGATAGATACCCCCTGTCATACTTCATCACACAGGACAGTTACCCCCTGTCATACTCCATCACACAGGACAGTTACTCCCTGTCATACTCCATCACACGGGATAGTTTCCCTGTCATACTCCATCACACGGGATAGTTTCCCTGTCACACTCAATCACACGGGATAGTTTCCCTGTCATATTCCATCACACAGGATAGATACCCCCTGTCATACTCCATCACACAGGGTAGTTACCCCCGTCATACTCCATCACACAAGGTAGTTACCCCTGTCATACTCCATCACACAGGATAGTTACCCCTGTCATACTCCATCACATAGGATAGTTACCCCCTGACATACTTCATCACACAGGATAGTTACCCCTGTCATACTCCATCACACAGGACAGTTACCCATGTCATACTCCATCACATAAGATAGTTACCCCTGTCATACTCCATCACATAGGATAGTTACCCCCTGTCATACTACATCACATAGGATAGTTACCCCTGTCATACTCCATCACATAGGATAGTTACCCCTGTCATACTCCATCACATAGGATATTTACCCCCTGTCATACTCCATCACATAGGATAGTTACCCTCTGTCATACTCCATCACATAGGATAGTTACCCCCTGTCATACTCCATCACATAGGATAGTTACCCCCTGTCATACTCCATCACATAAGATAGTTACCCCCTGTCATACTTCATCACATAGGATAGTTACCCCTGTCATACTCCATCACATAGGATAGTTACCCCTGTCATACTCCATCACATAGGATAGTTACCCCCTGTCATACTCCATCACACAGCATAGTTACCCCCTGTCATACTCCATCACATAGGATAGTTACCCCCTGTCATACTCCATCACACATAATAGTTACCCCCTGTCATACTCCATCACACAGGATAGTTACCCCCTGTCATACTCCATCACATAGGATAGTTACTCCCTGTCATACTCCACCACACATAATAGTTACCCCCTGTCATACTCCATCACACAAGATAGTTCCCTCTATCATCCTCCACCAGACGAGACAGCTTCATACATCAGAAGAGTCACGACAGTTACACTGGCACGGAAGAGAGTCACGACAGTTACACTGGCACGGAAGAGAGTCACGACAGTTACATTGGCACGGAAGAGAGTCACGACAGTTACACTGGCACGGAAGAGAGTCACGACAGTTACACTGGTACGGAAGAGAGTCACGACAGTTACACTGGCACGGAAGAGAGTCACGACAGTTACACTGGCACGGAAGAGAGTCACGACAGTTACACTGGCACGGAAGAGAGTCACGACAGTTACGCTGGCACGGAAGAGAGTCACGACAGTTACACTGGCATGGAAGAGAATGATCTGGTAAACTTCAGTATGATAATGATGTCATCCAGCACTTCACTCTGAGTTCAATGTTACCACAACTTTATAAAGAATCATTCCAGCTGGACTTAAATTATACATGTTGCAAGTGAAAGAAGACTACATGTTGCAAGTGAAAGAAGACTGCATGTTGCAAGTGAAAGAAGACTACATGTTGCAAGTGAAAGAAAAGTGCATGTTGCAAGTGAAAGAAGACTACATGTTGCAAGTGAAAGAAAAGTGCATGTTGCAAGTGAAAGAAGGCTACTTGTTGCAAGTGAAAGAAGACTACATGTTGCAAGTGAAAGAAGACTACATGTTGCAAGTGAAAGAAGACTACTTGTTGCAAGTGAAAGAAGACTACTTGTTGCAAGTGAAAGAAGAGTGCATGTTGCAAGTGAAAGAAGACTACTTGTTGCAAGTGAAAGAAGACTACATGTTGCAAGTGAAAGAAGACTACTTGTTGCAAGTGAAAGAAGACTACATGTTGCAAGTGAAAGAAGACTACATGTTGCAAGTGAAAGAAGACTACTTGTTGCAAGTGAAAGAAGACTACTTGTTGCAAGTGAAAGAAGAGTGCATGTTGCAAGTGAAAGAAGACTACTTGTTACAAGTGAAAGAAGACTACATGTTGCAAGTGAAAGAAGACTACTTGTTGCAAGTGAAAGAAGACTACATGTTGCAAGTGAAAGAAGACTACTTGTTGCAAGTGAAAGAGGAGTGCATGTTGCAAGTGAAAGAAGACTACTTGTTGCAAGTGAAAGAAGACTACATGTTGCAAGTGAAAGAAGACTACTTGTTGCAAGTGAAAGAAGAGTGCATGTTGCAAGTGAAAGAAGACTATTTGTTGCAAGTGAAAGAAGAGTGCATGTTGCAAGTGAAAGAAGACTACTTGTTGCAAGTGAAAGAAGACTACATGTTGCAAGTGAAAGAAGACTACTTGTTGCAAGTGAAAGAAGACTACATGTTGCAAGTGAAAGAAGACTACATGTTGCAAGTGAAAGAAGACTACTTGTTGCAAGTGAAAGAAAAGTACATGTTGCAAGTGAAAGAAGACTACTTGTTGCAAGTGAAAGAAGACTACATGTTGCAAGTGAAAGAAGACTACTTGTTGCAAGTGAAAGAAGAGTGCATGTTGCAAGTGAAAGAAGACTACTTGTTGCAAGTGAAAGAAGAGTGCATGTTGCAAGTGAAAGAATAGTGCATGTTGCAAGTGAAAGAAGACTACTTGTTGCAAGTGAAAGAAGACTACATGTTGCAAGTGAAAGAAGACTATTTGTTGCAAGTGAAAGAAGAGTGCATGTTGCAAGTGAAAGAAGACTACATGTTGCAAGTGAAAGAAGAGTGCATGTTGCAAGTGAAAGAAGACTACATGTTGCAAGTGAGAGAAGAGTGCATGTTGCAAGTGAAAGAAGAGTGCATGTTGCAAGTGAAAGAAGACTACTTGTTGCATGTGAGAGAAGAGTGCATGTTGCAAGTGAAAGAAGACTACATGTTGCAAGTGAAAGAAGAGTGCATGTTGCAAGTGAAAGAAGAGTGCATGTTGCAAGTGAAGAAGCCACTGTAATGTTGTAGCATCAGCTGGTACAGAAATAACGTCTTCATTACTGACTGCTTTTAAAACGAACAAGTTTTCACAGATTAACAGCGAAGATTTGAGAGTCTGGCCGAGTGGCCAACATATGGTTGTGGCCAATGGTGGCCAGTTAACCAAGAGGGTGAACTTGCAGGGCAAGGGGGGGTGTGGCCTCGCTTGCCGATCAGCTGTTCTAGAGGCGCCTGTGTAAATAAAGAACAGCTGATCGAGCCTGTATAAACAGAGAACAGCTGATCACCCCACAACACTTCCTTTCCAATCCTTCCTCTCGAGTTTGTCTGTCTGTCTGTCTGTCTGTCTATCTGTCTCTTTCTCTCTCTCTCTCTCTCTCTCTCTCTCTCTCTCTCTCTCTCTCTCTCTCTCTCTCTCTCTCTCTCTCTCTCTCTCTCTCTCTCTCTCTCTCTCTCCCTTCCCCTCTTCTACCCATCCCTCATCCACTCCCCTCCTCCTAGTCTTGAGATTATTCCACTTAATATGAATAAATTTATTTGGGTGAGTATTTTGAAGCCTCCAGTGGTCACTGCCGTGGAGCACTGCTGTCGAGGCTCCGAGGAGCTCAGTGCTCTCTCTTGGTGCAGTAATTTGCTTGCAGGATAAGATAAACACCATTTGAATTTATAATTTGCTAAGGCTTAACGTCAACACGAGACTGAGATCCACTTACAAGGGAGTGACCTGTGCTTGCTCCATCCATCCTCTCCCTCACCCCAATCCTTCCCCCTCTCTCTCTCTCCATCTCTCTGTTCCCCTCCCCTTTCCTTCCCCTCCCTAGTGTCCTCCATTCTCCTCCCCAGCCTCCCCTCGCATCCTCCTCTTAGCTCAATCCCTAAGAAAACATGACCTAACTCGTGCCCTTCTCAATGATTCTCTCTCCCTCACTCACTCACCCCTGTCTCGCTTACACTCTCCCTCTCTCCCCCACTCACTCCTCTTCTTATCCTATATTTATTTCCGTTACACATCAGCCAAGTGTCTGGGATCCAAGCAAGGTAGCCTCCCATAATGACCCAAGATGGGGTGGTAGGGGAAGTGGAATATTCAAATGGCTTCAGAAAGAAATCTAAATATTCTTCCTTGAAGTCTTTTTATCCACTTCTCCGAGGCAATGGGTCCCACAATTGACACCAGAGGTGGACCCCATCCTATATATATATATATATATATATATATATATATATATATATATATATATATATATATATATATATATATATATATATATATATATGTACATATATATATATATAGGATGGAGTCCACCTCTGGTACAAATTGGGACCCATAGCTCGGAGAAGTGGATAAAAGCTTCATGGAAGAATACGTATTTGATTTCTTCCTGAAGCCATTTGAATATTCCACTTCCTTCCCACCCCATCTTTTATTTTATTTTTACCAATAGGTATATCTTATTACATAATATGGTACAAAAGATTTAAGAGATACATTGTTGATATAAAGATGGCATATATATATATATATATATATATATATATATATATATATATATATATATATATATATGTGTGTGTGTGTGTGTGTGTGTGTGTGTGTGTGTGTGTGTGTACAAAGGAGTAACAGAAGCAAATAGTACTCTTACAGTAACTCTCTTCTCTACTTATCTCTCTCTCTCTCATTCATTCATTAACCTCATTCCTCCCTCCCTCTGAATTTTTCCCTCCTCTCCCTCTTTCTCTCTCCTTCCCTTCCTCCCTCCCTCCCTCTCTCCCCCTCCCTCCCGGATGCAATCTTAACCAATCACTGTCGGCTGTCATGTTGCTTCATTATCCTTACAATAGGTCAGTGCAGTGTTGTGGGGAGGTAAGACAACAAGAGAGATTTGAAAGAATCGGGGCAGAGCGAGGCGGGGCGGGGTGATGCGGGGCGAGGCAGGACGAGGTGGGGCGAGGCGGGAAGGGGTAGAAAGGGAGAGAGGGATGGTTTTTTGCAGGGAAAGGAGGGTGTAGAAAGATGCGGGAGGGTGTAGAGTGGGGCAGAGAGGTTGAAGAGTGATCCTGGGAGGGTGTAGTGTGAGGCAACGAGGGTGTAGTGTGAGGCAGCGAGAGTGTAGTGAGGCAGGGAGGGTGTAAAGTGATCCTTGGAGGGTGTACTGTTAGGGAGGGTGTAGTGTGAGGCAGCGAGGGTGTAGTGCAAGGCAGGGAATGCGTAGTGAGGCAGGGAGGGTGTAGAGTGATCCAGGGAGGGTGTAGTGAGGCAGGGAGAGTGTAGTGAAGCAGAGAGGGTGTAGAGTGATCTAGGGAGGGCATAGAGGAAGGCCAAACAGCGCCTGTCAGACAGGGATGTAATCCAGGTCGATTCAAGGAACGGAAGGGCAGGTTCAGTTCCAGAAATCAACAGCCCTTCACCTCCCTTAAGGAACTAAGGGCTCCTCTGGGAATCATTCACACTATCATTCTTGGGAGAAAGGCCCTAAGACTTACCCTAAAGAAAATAAGCCACAATGCTTGGCCTTCTATCGTTAGCCTGGGTTACTAATCCTCCGGAAAGGGAGGGGGGGGGGAGTTATCCTGGGTTATTAACCATCCTGGGTTACTAAAGTAAAACAAGTCTTGTTATGGCTGACCTTGGTCTTGTAGTGGTTGGCTCTGTGCTGCAGCTCTGAGTTCGTGGTCTTGAGGTTCTCCTCAGACTCCTTCACAACGGCCAGCTGCGCCTCCAGCTCCTCCCCGCGGGTGTTCAGACCGTACACCACCTGTACGACACAGTAACATTAGAATCCAACGAGAAACACAACAAACACGTCTCGTCTAGACGAGACATTTCCTAGAAAAATATTTAGTCCTCCCTATCACTGTCAAACACGTATCCTCCCCAACACCGAACTGGAAGCAGGTACCACTGCCTCAGTCAAGGACACCACCAGCAGGTTCAGTCCACTGCAGGAGTGTACGAAATCTCCTACAAAGATAGCGATAAATTTTACACGGGTTGAAACGTCCAGAAAGGTTTTTATTTAAATAAATCGAATCTTTTTATTGTTTTTCCTAGGATATTCACTTTGGAAGTGATTTCCAGAGGCCTGTGACACAGGCAAGGGTATATAGCCATTAAACTATAGGTTGAAGGGCCCCAAAGACCTCCATAAGTACATTTCTACACTCCAGTAGGCCAGCAGAACTAACGACTTGCAGAACGCCTGTGATTCACATCGAAATTCCCGCAACTATTTAATTACAAGGACGCACGACGCATCGCCAGGGAGACACAGAGAGACGCAGGATCTTAGAAGCGTCCCTCATCAACATATTCAACAACTTAAACTAGAACGGCCTCTACAACAGCCGAACCTCATGCCAGGTATGTATTTGTTCAGCCTGTCTTAAGCTACCCAAAGTATTGCAACATTGACAACGTGATTATTTTAAAAGGAAGCTTTGACCTTTTAGGTTATCTTAAATGTTGAGTGCATGGTGAGTTAGTGATGCGGGTATGACTCTTGGGGCCCAGTAAAGGTCAGGGTCATTAACGTTTGTATAGTTTTATGAACTTAAGAAGCTGCAGTTTGTATACATGAGAGGAGGGAGAGGGAGAGAATGTCTATCTTGCACTAAGGGGGAGGAGGAATGGAGGTTTGAGGGGAGAGGGTAAGGGCCAGGAGCTGTGACTCGACCCCTGCAACCACAAAAAGGTGAGTACACACGAGATAGTTTAAATGCCTTAGCCTGAGCTGGGAGACTTCGGCTGTGATAAACCATTCGAAAAACAACAGGTATATGAAGCCTCTGTCCTGGTTGTTCCAAGTAGCTAGGAATGACTTCCTAATTGGGCTTAATTAAGGGTATCGACCACACGAGGGTCATTAAGCCTGCATGTCACTTGTAACACCACCAGTCAAGAATAATTTAACCCCTAAACATGGAGTTTACAGGAAACAGTGAAAACATCTTTGTTTACATATCACGTGAAGCTTCACTCTTCCCTATTTACATGGCATTAGTACATTGTTCCTTCGAGTAACGTGAGTGCAAGACGTCACTCACAGTCACGGGTGTGTTGACAATCCCTGCACTCAAGAAGCATCCACTCTGAAATCGTAGTTCTTTCCCTATAATCAATTTGACGAGTGAATTCAGATCAGACTCTCACAAGCAGTTAGAAATTACGATTTGCTTGCATGAGTTTCTCTTCGTGTTCTACCTGGTCCAACCAGGTCCCACCTGGTCCCACCTGGTCCCACCTGGTCCCACCTGGTCTCACCAAGTCAGACCAAGTCCCATCAAGTCCTGGTCTGCAGATTTCTTCGACTCCGTTGGCCAAGAGCATCTGAGAGGCACATTAAGCTGGAAAAACCTTCATTATACGACGTTTCACACACATACATGTGCTTTACAAAGCTCCACTTTGGGTAAAACGTCGTTTAACAAACATTTCCTCCCTTAAAATGCCTTTGAACTGGTCTGCTGACTACCTATCCATCTAGTCATAGGCAGAAGTTATTTTAGCGCAATGTTTGGTACATCAATGTTTTTCCTAAGGTACTCTGGTCTGGTACATTGTTTACATAGATGTCCTGAGTGACGGATGAGTTGAGTCACTCCCCGAAACACTCAGGTAAATGTTTACTCTGGGCATTTTCGAAGGTGTTACTGATGTTCGTATTTAAGGGGTGACGTAACGCTGCTGTTCTTGTATTGACGCTGTCAGCTGGAAGACTCGAGATAATGACGCTGTCAGCTGGAAAACTCGAGATAATGACGCTGTCAGCTGGAAGACTCGAGATAGCATCACTATCAGTACCCTTCTTAGTTTAACCTGCTGAACGATTTCCACCACCGAAGCTGCTAGTTTGCTGTGAACACCATAGCCATTCTATGGACGGTAGTGGCTAGTTTATTGTGCACCCCATATCCATCCTGTGGACGGTAGTGGATAGTTTATTGTGCACCCCATATCCATCCTGTGGACGGTAGTGACTAGTTTATTGTGCACCCCATATCCATCCTATGGACAGTAGTGGATAGTTTATTGTGCACCCCATATCCATTCTGTGGACGGTAGTGGCTAGTTTATTGTGCACCCCATATCCATCCTGTGGACGGTAGTGGATAGTTTATTGTGCACCCCATATCCATCATGTGGACTGTAGCGCAAGAGCATATGGATACACAAAAGGCCCAGGAACTAGGCTTCAAAAGGGTTACCAGATGTATACATCTAGATTAATATCTATATTTGAATTATCAACTACAAGCAAATTAATGATTTCTTAATATGTCTTGTATCTTATTTACATTAATAACAAACTTTTATATATCCAATAGGTTACTATATTTCTTCTATATTCCTCAATAAGTGGCGAGGATATTAGGTAGAATAAGAGAATTAGAACTAGCAGTGGAAAGAGGTGTGTGTGTGTGTGTGTTTGTGTGTGTGTGTGTGTGTGTGTGTGTGTGTATGTTGTGTGTGTATGTATGTGTGTGTGTGTGTGTGTGTGTGTGTGTGTGTGTGTGTGTGTGTGTGTGTGTGTGTGTGTGTGTGTGTGTGTGTGTGTGTGTGTGTGTGTGTGTGTGTGTGTGAATAGACGCCTGTATCCATGGAGGAGCTGAAGAAGCGTTCATAAGAGTTTGGTAAAATTTAATGTCTATGTTTAGTGAGGGCGTCTGAAGGAAAGAGGTCATTACCCTGATGATCATGGGGCAATCTGTAGGACAGCCGATGAAGAAGGAGGAGGAGAAATAACGATCACTGTCATAAATTGGGTGTAGCTGTGACAGTAAGTGGCTGCCGATGACATAGTGATCTTGAGAAAGTCGGGAAAGAAGTTACAGAAGTTGGTGAAAGAGTTTGTGAATGTTATTGGACTCTGAGCAAAGAGAAAAATTTCACCATTGGATGCAAATAAGGACCTTTATCGGAGAATAAGTTAGCAATGCAAAGGAAGAAGGGAAATTAGCATAGTAACTCAGCTGACTGATTAACATGGCGGTACAGAGTTCGGTTCATCACGGGCACAACACGGATGTTCCGGGGGGGTCAACGCCCCCCTCGGCCTGGACTGTGACCACCGTCATGCACCAACAGTTGTCCTAGCACCTGCTGGCAGTGTACACCTAATAGTAAATAGGTACCAGAGGGTACGTATTTACCCCATTACCCCAGTGGTAATGATTCGTGAGAGCTAGCTATGTTACATAAGTAATGTAAAAACAATCCTTTGTATTTTATAAGTGCTGGGTAGACACTTAAAGCCTCATCTTATGATGTGGTATTTATTTTTTTAAGGGCGGACTGATAAGCCAGGAGAAGGATTCGGTCAGATGGCCAGAATCTCTACGGAGTCATCATAGATTACTTCTTGAGTGTTTAGAAAACTTCCCATATCTTAGAAACACTAACCTACCACCATCAGTTTTGCTGCATTATTCTGGATTATAGATTTAAATTTTGCCTCCGAAGTGGCCAATTTATTGTTCGCCTCATATCCATCCTGTGGAGGGTAGCTCTAGGGCATATGAATACATAAAACGCCCGTGACTGCCCCACAAGGGTTGATGTTACAAAAAGAGAAGTTATGTCTTGCTGGGTTACACAAGAGAAGTGAGTGGAGGACTCCGGGGAGTTTGGGATAAATCTCCTTACGTATGTAGGCTGAGAAAGTCTCTTTCGTAACAAGGTAACGGTCAGGACTGGCTATCTTTGGTATAAAAGACCATCTTAATAGACTTTTTGTAAATTATAACCAAGAGACAATAATGAGACAAAATAATAATTTAATGTCTTTAATATTAACGTGTCTTAAAAAAGGTAATATGAATACTCTCTCTCTTGTTGAAAAATACAGAATAGTATTTTTTTTGGCCATAAGTTTATAATACAATATATGAACGTTTAGTTAAAGTGGCATTTCCATTGTCATGAGTCGTAATTAACCATATATACACATATACCCGGGGGTTCAATCATTGACGGAAATGTCTCACTATAGGTCGACTATATACGTACAAGGCTAAACTGTACATCCGTCCTCGAATAATCACAGTCTTCCAGTACGATAATCCACCAAGTAAGAAGCTAACTTAGAGATAGACACATTTATCAAGACATAACAAGAGATCTTAACGAAGCAGCAACAAAACACACAGCTGGGATCTTCAATACAATCTCTATAGGAGTCCTAATACTCCCTTCTTACCAAATATAAGTTCGGCTCAATTCAAATCAAGACTACGGTAATACGTCATAGTTAAATCCACGTCAGAAAAACTCGTAACCTTAGTAGATGTCAAAGTCTCTAAGTCCAGAACTAACTCTGTCCTTCACTGATACTCAGTGTAGCCAGAAAGAGGTTCCGTCTCTCCAACGGAATACAGCAGTATTCCGGCCTAGAGAGAACAAGTGATTTAAAAAGGATCGTCATTGGCTTGGCATCTCTTGTCTTGAATGTTCTCATTATCCATCCTATCAGTTTCCTCGCAGATGTGATAGTGGCATTGTTGTGGTCCTTGAAGGTGAGGTCTTCGGACATTACCACTCCCAGGTCCTTCACATTACTTTTCCGCTCTATTGTGTGATTAGAGTTTGTAGTATATTCAGTCCTAGCTATTATTGCAACTCGGTTCATGGGACACCTACCCGAGAGACCGACTGACTCTAACTATTTAACGATAGTTAGCACAGCAGTTCCCGACTTAATTCAATAAAACACTTCCTACCTATATACACAGCTAAATAAAATAAGGTCAGATAATGTTATAAAGCAAGACATTTTCATTTTAGCTATTAATGAAGATATAGACAATATACTATTAAGTGAAAATAAAAATATATACATATAATAACAAATATACCTTAGGTGTAAGGGACGCAACAGTTAACAAGAGTACATTCTGGGTTTATATATATAAAAAACTAGATCTGAACATTTTACACACACACACACACACACACACACACACACACACACACACACACACACGCTGTTCTTCAGACTGAGGACACCGCGAGAGACGTTAAGACTTTTACCCTACATCTCATATGAAATAGAATGTTGATGGTGTACTTGGGAACGACGCCTCTATCTCACCTCCATCTCCTACACAAACAAACATGGATGGCAGGGGTGTCTCTGTTTTCTAGGGCCCTCCTGCCTTCTCTCCGTGGAGTGCCTGGCTTCTCTAACCTCCTCTACTTCCCTCTTCCTCCCTCCACCTTCTTCTACCTCCCCCATTTTACCCATCTCCGTAATAATAATAATAATCCGGGAAGAACTAGACAGTTCTTCTCAGCAGACATCCTCTGCAGGGACTCCCAAGTCCTCTGTTATCTGTCTTTTGGAATGTATTCTCCTATATCTCCCTCATTTTCCTACACTTCCTTCATCTAACACTTCCCACCTCTCCCAGGACAGTTCCAAGAACGTCTCACACGTTCCACCTCCCCCAGCGCCGTTCCAGACACACCTCACCCTCTTCCCCAGGGCCATCTGGTCCCAACATTTCCCTGGACCCGGAAAGTCCTAAGTCCCTCTTAACTATCCATTGGAGGTTAAATACTCCTCCCACGACCTTATCAGAAACGTTCCACACGTTCTGATGACCCCAGAACGGTGCCCCAGAACCCCAAGAACATTCCAATGCTCCAAAAGTAATTCATGAGAAGTTTCCAATACCCCTTGAATAATCCTAGAGACGTTTCAACCCCCCAAAGAATCATAGTAAAAATGTGCCAGTGCTCCAAGGAGAAACCATAGGGGTTCTAATGCCCTCAGGACCATCTTAGGAAGGTTTTCATGCCCTCAGGTCATCTTAGGGAGGTTCTAATGCCACCAGGAACATTTTAGGGAGATTCAAATGCGATCAAGATCATCCCAGAGAGGTTCTCAGACCATAAGAACCATCCTAGAAAGGTTCTAATGTTATTAGAACTATCCTAGGATGGTTACAATGTTAATATAACCATCCTCGAGGATGGGGGGTTCCCACGCCATCAGTAACATCCTAGGGAGATTATAATGCCTTCAAGATCCTCCCAGGGCAGATGCCATCACACCCCGGGGGAATTAAGAGGCGTCACTCGCTGTATACAAGTGACCTCGGTGGAAGCGTGACGGTACACCGAGTGTCACGCATTATATCCTCCCTCTAGAACACCTAATTATCCTCCTCCTGCTATCCTCCCCTCTCTCCTACGTCTTTCTTTACTCCCTATTTTCCTCCTTAGTGCTGGCCCATCCTGGGCCAGTTTCGAGCCCAGGATGCTCGAAACGCCGCTCAATTTCGTATTAAGCATGTGTTGGGTGTGAGAAACGAGATGGTTCCTTCCTTATAAACAAGATGGAATAGAGATGGAGAATCAGGGGAGGAGGGGGAGGAGGAGGAGGAGGAAGAGGAAGAGGAGGAGGAGGAGAAGGAGGAGGAGGAAGAGTAGGATAATGATGATAATGATGATGATGATAATGATAATAATGATGATGATGTGGAAGAGGGAATAGCAAGAGGGTAAAGGAAAGGAAGGCTGGAAGGGGAATGAAGGAGGGATAGATAAAGGCGAACTACCATCTCATGGAACGGTATTTACAGCATCTGTGGAATAATTGATGAGTTTTGATGCAAGGGAAGAGAAGGAGTACTCTATTTCCTCGCATCAAGAGCCCATTGCAAACATCGAGGTACCCTCCTTTCCCCTCCCATGAAGGGGTTCATGAAATACCCATTAACGTGACCCATCGTATGTGATGGAATATGACATGTGTGATCCCACTGTATAAATATCATATAGAATATGGTATCAACACACTGCTGATGTATATATATATATATATATATATATATATATATATATATATATATATATATATATATATATATATATATATATATATATATATATATGCAAGACAACCACTATGAAAAATAAGAATTCCAAGCGCTTTCGTGACTACTCACATTATCAAGGAACTATATAAGGAAACATGACAAGAGGACTTATATAAGTCCTCTTGTCATGTTTCCTTTATAGTTCCTTGATAATGTGAGTAGTCACGAAAGCGCTTGGAATTCCTCTATTTTCATAGTGGTGTCTTGCATATTTTGATATCACCTGATTACTGTGATCTTTTTGCATATATATATATATATATATATATATATATATATATATATATATATATATATATATATATATATATATATACATACATATATATACCAAAAACGAAGGAGGTGACTTCAGGATTTAGGAGAGATGAGATCACAGTGTTGAGGGATGCAACACAAGCCACCTTAGCTCCTGGTGTTTCCAAGCAAACACTGGACCACCAGCACACAGTAATCACACAACTCAGCTACTGTACCATTAAGTGGACGAGATGTAGTGGTAAGGAGGTGTGGAGAGCCACAGGGCAAGGCAGCGTGAGAGGAGATGGAGGTCAAGAAGGTAGAGAAAGAACCTACTCTTAATTCTCTCCTACAACAACACAGGCAGGAACAACAACAGGCAGGAACAACACAGGCAGGAACAACACAGGCAGGAACAACACCGTGAGGCAAGAGCCTCAATGTAATTAACTTTCTTGGGTTATCCTGGGTAATCTACACATATGCTGCTATGTATGATAATTTATGTAACTATTTGTGTATACCTGAATAAACGTACTTACTTACAAGAGGTAATATGCAGTAACTAATTACCATCAGTGAAAATCTTAACGGAACCTAATTAATATTAATGTTAGGTAAATTGACACAGGTGCTACTTATGTGACATTTTATTATGACAACGTTTCGCCCTCCAGGAATTGTGTGAAGCCATTTCAAACATGGCAGTAGCAGGTCAGTAGCTGTACTAATTTCTTAAGTGGAAGTGACCTGACCAGGTGGTCGGCTGACCAGGTGGTCAACTAGACAATTATATGAGTGGGTGCGGTTGGGTGTGAGTTGGTCCTGACTAGCTTGTGCTAGGTCAGATGCAGTGTTCCTTCCTTAAGTGAATGTAACCTGACCTGGCTGGGTCGGGGCATTGGCTTAAGCCGTTGGAGATTTGGACCTGCCTCGCATGGGCCAGTAGGCCTGCTGCAGTGTTCCTTCTTTCTTATGTTCTTATGTTCTTAAAAACACCGAAACTTCGTTATTTTTCCTCGCATTCCTTTTTGTTTTGGGTGTTCCAGCTGCTCAGGTTTCAAGACAAACACTCATGCACTGCAGTAGAATTTTTTTATCAAATGCCAGGCGAGAGAAATATTAAATATGGCGATAGTTAGGCACGTTATTAACCTCTATATGTGACATCCAGTAACCCATCTCCAGAAGTCTACTGCGGCAGTCGTGGTCTATGAATAACTAAGGTGATATAAACACGTGTCACTACTCAATAATAACTCGTATGAAGACAGAAACACAGGAGGTTGATTGATCTGTATATTTCGACTCCCTTCTGGGATCCTCTTCATCTGCTGAAGAGGATCCCAGAAGGGAATCGAAATGTATAGATCAGTCGACCTCGTGTGTTTTTGTTTCCTGTGGTTATTACTGAGCTTGAAATCGATGTTTATACATGATGTGGCAGCCTACAAGGCCACAACATTGTTTGATTTGATTATACATTGAAGCTGTAGTCATCCCAGTGAAAGAGAGAGACAGAGAGACAGAGACAGAGAGACAGAGTGGGGAAGAGCGAGAGAGTGAAAGAGTCGTAACTTTAATAATGAGATAGAGGTGGGAGTCACGTAGCAGCCTGGTGGAACACACCCCTCACAGACACAGCCATACCTTCCTATCTTCAGCAGGAGCTACCGTGATTCTAGCACCTCGCTCTTCCCTTCTTCATCTCTCAGAGGAGACCTCAGAGACACTCAAGTAATAGGAACTCTACCTCCGCTGAAACGAAGCCCTGAAAGTTGCCCTAGCTGATGACTCCTTAATGAAATTCTTTATCCATATCGCCTTACTGAAATCTTTCATTTCAGGCTGACTCATTTCAGCACTATATATGTATGAAATCCATCCTGTGTGATGTTATATGGCAAGGAAACAGCCAGCCTTTGCCCCAGTATATAACTATATACAATAGGACAGTATCAAACTGGTGATGTGTCCATTTCTCTTAAAATAATAAGGGTACTCACCTCTTGTTAAAAAAAATACATTATATTCTCATATACCTCAATTTTTAGCTAAAATATGTGTATAAATCATTGCAAAAACAGTTAAGGTTTACTGCATTAAATAAAATAATATGATATGGCATAATTTTTCCCATAAAATGTAATCGTGGAAGCAGTGTCGATAAACAGTGTTGATAATATATTTATTTTAGCTAAAAAATGAAGTATATCAGAAAAGGTTTCAAAACCCTAAACTTTTATTCACACACGACGTTAAGCTCCAAGTAGAGCTTTATCGAGTCAATGACTTGATAAAGCTCTACACAGAGTCTCTAACAAACAATATAGTGATTCATAGAGAGATCTAGCCTTAGGAGGTGATCCCACCTCCCCCTCCCCAACCATCGTCACCCATCACATAACCAGTACATTGTGCAGGAGGACGAACAAGGAGGCATTGATGGTGCTGAAGACGGAGTCAGGTCTTGAAGAAACTCCCGGAAATGCATCCAGAGCGGTGGCTGTGTAGCAGAGGTTAGAGACTCGCTAATGTGTTTGTATCTGGCAATTGCTGGACGCTTCTGAGAGGATATTAATTTGGTAACTCGCCCGTTGCATCATGCATGCCGCTAAGTCTTTGGAGGAGAAATTGATGAATCAGGGGTTGTGGGTGGAGATGCCTTGAGAAGATGGAAATTGACGGTTCAGGGAGACACACAAATGATCAAACCAAATGCAAAGTACGTGGTCAGCCCTATGGTCACTGTGCTTAAGTGTCCACTTATTGAGGAATACAGAGATAGACAGTGACATGTCGTTACCTTATTAATGAAAATACGATACCAGATATATTAAGCAAATTTCCTAAATTTGCTTGTAACAGATAAATGAATTGTAGATGTAAATCCAGATGTACTCCTGCTAACCCTTTTGAGGCCTAGTTCTTAGGCCTTTTCTGTATCAATATGCTCTTGCACTACCATCCATAAAATGGATATGAGGTGCACAATAAACCAGCCACTTCAGTGGCTAAATTTAATCTGTTGTACATGACTGGGGTACAGTACTGCCTAGCTAAAGAATTACACACATATACAACATCTGGGTATCTTTACGTAGACGTTTCGCCCACCACTGGCTTTACTGTACTGATAAAACTACTAGAGGGCGAAACGCCTACAAATAATGATACCCAGATGTTGCTCATGTGTCTAATTCTTCGTCAAAATCTAATCTAAAAATCTCTAAAATAAATCTAAGCTAAGCTGACCCAACCAAACTTGAAACAGAGAGAAGAGCTAATAAATTTTCATATTAATAAAGTAATAATAATAATAATAATAATAATAATAATAATAATAATAATAATAATAATAATAATAATAATAATAATAATAATTTTTATTTCTACCAGTACATGGTACAAGTTGCACAGACCATAGCTGACATCTGTGACACACTACTATATAGAAAGCCTCTTGTTATGCTGAGCATTTCCCGCAAATTAGGTCAATTTTGTCCCAGGATGCGACCCACAACAGTCGACTAACACCCAGGTACCTGCTTACCGCTAGGTGAACAGGGACATGACAGTAGGTAGGTCGTAGGCTCATTAGAGAGGCGGCTCATTTGCAATAATGACGCAATTTCGCTATAGAACGCCGACTGTGAACCTGGCGAAATTAGTGTGGAGAATGAGGATAATTAATGTGAACGTGGGACGAATGGATAACAACTGCGAGAGCCGGATAACAACTGCGAGAGCCGGATAACAACTGCGAGAGCCGGATAACTGGTTAATGGGCAAAATAACTCATAGTTTCCGTCTCCAAGAGCCGGATATTTTTCTCCATTATACGAGCCGAATTTACCCTTGATTTACGGTATAAGAGCCGGATTTACCCATTATTTAAGGTATACGAGCCAGATTTACCCATTATTTAAGGTATACGAGCCGGATTTACCCATTATTTAAGGTATACGAGCCGGATTTACCCATTATTTAAGGTATACGAGCCGGATTTACCCATTATTTACAGTATTCGATACCAATAACTTGGGTATCTTCATTGCCGAATAAAGATACCCAGTAAAGATACCCAGGTTCTGACTAGATATATTCACAGGTCTGCAGGATAGACCTCCAGGTAAATTGTATACATAGTGTAGTGTACTATATGTACAATGTATACACAGTGATTGGTTCTTGCCAGTTTAACACTGGCGGACGGAGGATTGATCCTCCAGCACTCCTTGTGTTGAATGATCAATATTATTATCACTGGTATTTATGATTATTATTATTATTATTATTATTATTATAATTGTTATTATTATTATTATTATTATTATTATTATTATTATTATTATTATTATTATTATTATTATTATTATTATTATTATTTCTATTATTATAATTATTATTATTATTTATAAAACACAAGAAGTGTTGGAGGCTTGATCCTCCGTCTGGTAAACTTAGCTCAGAGAGTTTCCTGAGCGGCCCATCACTCTGAGCGGCCCATCACTCTGAGCGGCCCATCACTCTGAGCAGCCCATCACTCTGAGCGGCCCATCACTCTGAGCGGCCCATCACTCTGAGCGGCCCATCACTCTGAGCGGCCCATCACTCTGAGCGGCCCATCAGGAGAGAAGATGAAAACGAGAGTAACATTCAGAGATGCGAACGATAGTAACATTCAGAGTTTTAATTAAACTGAGCATGTCATGCGATACTCAAAGCTATGTTGCCATATGGACATTCAACTCTTTTTTTTTCTCTCCATTAGATCGTAAAAAAATTTTTTTTTTTTTTTTTTTTTTTTTAGAATTTGCTGCGAGGGGAGAATTTGGGGCAGTGGCACTCGACCAGTGAGTGAATCTACTACCATGAAGACAGTACTGGTCACTGGCACTCATTTGTGAGACAAAACGCATCTTATAATAGTAATAATAATAATAAAATAATAATAATAATAATAATAATAATCTTTATTTATACCAGTTCATGAAACAACTTATACAGACCATAGCTGACAACAATGACATACTACTATATAGAAAGCCCCTTGTTATGCTGAGCATTTCGGGTAAATTAGGTACTTATTTTACTGCTAGGTGAACATGGACAGCAGGTATCTTGAGGAACCACGTCATAATGTTTCCACCCGTACCGGGGATCGAACCACAGACCTCAATGTGAGAGCTGAGTGCTCTAGCACTCAGACTCGAATCATGGCTGCTTCAGTGATCACTTGCCTCATCCCTTCCAATTTCTGTTTATAGTTAAGAATAGATGGCTGCATGTCACGTATATATATATATATATATATATATATATATATGAAGTATAGTTAGGAATATGTTGGCATATTTGACGTTACCAGTCGAAGGAATATTTATGTTTAGGATGTAACGTGTGCACCTCCAGTGTGAATGTGCACCTCCAGTGTCAGTGTGCACCTCCAGTGTCAGTGTGCACCTCCAGTGTCAGTGTGCACCTCCAGTGTGAATGTGCACCTCCTGTGTCAGTGTGCACCTCCAGTGCTAGTGTGCACCTCCAGTGTGATTGTGCACCTCCAGTGTGAGTGTACACCTCCAGTGTGAGTGTGCACTAGAATTATCCACTTTCCCAGTGTTTTACCAATGTGAGTGAGCAGAGTGTGGAGGTGATGGATGCGAGGCTCATCCATCACCTCCACTTCCTGTGGTTCTACTGGATGACAGCCTCATCCTCCCACAGTGATGCCAGGAGCGGCTCCTGGCCTCACAGGAGGTCATGGCCTCATAGAAGGTCCCGGCCTCACAGGAGGTCCTGGCCTCACAGGAGGTCCTGGCCTCATAGAAGATCCTGGCCTCACAGGAGATCCTGGCCTCATAGAAGGTCCTGGCCTCACAGGAGGTCCTGGCCTCATAGAAGGTCCTGGCCTCACAGGAGGTCCTGGCCTCATAAAAGGTCCTGGCCTCCCAAAAAGTCCTGGTCTCATTGAAGTTCCTAGCCTCATAGAAGGTCCTAGCCTCATAGAAGGTCCTGGCCTCACAGGAGGTCCTGGCCTCACCGGAGGTTCTAACTTCACAGGAAGTCCTGGCCTCACAGGAGGTCCTGGCTTCACAGGAGGTTCTAACATCACAAAAGGTCTTGGCCTCACAGAAGATCCTGGCCTCACAGAAGGTCCTGGCTTCACAGGAGGTCCTGGCTTAGCAGTTGATCCTGGCCTCACAGGAGGTCCTGGCCTCACAGAAAATCCTGGCCTTACAGGAGGTCCTGGACTCACAGAAGGTCCTGGCCTTACAGGTGGTCCTGGCCTCACAGGAGATCCTGCTCACGTGTCTTGTCCTCGAAGGAGGTCCTGGTTTCTGAGGCCACATGATTCTCTCAGGGGAAGTTCCTTGATGCTGCTGAGGGGCTCTTGATCCGAGGAATTAACCCCTAATATAATAATAATAATAATAATAATTATTATTATTATTATTATTATTATTATATAATTATTATTATTATTATTATTATTATTATTATTATTATTATTATTATTATTATTATTATTATTATTATTATTATTATTATTATTATTATTATTATTATTATTATTATTATTATTATTATTATTATTATTATTATTATTATTATTATACCCCCACGGCCGAGTCGGTAAAGCATCTGACTCTGGAATATAAAGAACGAGGGTTCGAGCCCCTCGTCAACCTATTTTATTATTTTCCCCCGATTATTATTATTATTATTATTATTATTATTATTATTATTGTTGTTGTTGTTTTGTTAATTATAGTGAAAGGAAAGCGCTAAAACGAATGAGCATTGAGGTTAAAAAGATAAAGTTGGTGGAAAAAGAATCCCAGAGGAAACAAGCCAGGCAGTCTGATGAGAGTGGCTTTATTGGGTTATTTCAGGTACTGACCCTCCTGGTTAATCTAGAGAGACCTTGTTCTTCAAGCCAGTGTCTCTAGGAAACTGTGGTGAGCAGCAGGGAACAGGTGTGACCTTGTAGTGTGAGGGTAGGTGAGTGTCATGGTGGGTAGGGAATAGGTGTGACCTTGTAGTGGGAGGGTAGGTGAGTGTCATGGTGGGTAGGGAATAGGTATAACCTTGTAGTGTGAGGGTAGGAGAGAGTGTCATGGTGGGTAGGGAATAGGTGTGACCTTGTAGTGGGAGGGTAGGAGAGTGTCATGGTGGGTAGGGAATAGGTGTGACCTTGTAGTGGGAGGGTAGGTGAGTGTCATGGTGGGTAGGGAATAGGTATAACCTTGTAGTGTGAGGGTAGGAGAGAGTGTCATGGTGGGTAGGGAATAGGTGTGACCTTGTAGTGGGAGGGTAGGAGAGAGGGCCATCTTGAACCCTGGCTTGGCCCTCCACGCCAGACCCCAAGTCAGTAGTGTGGCAACCACCAACCCAGTCTGTACCCACCACCAGTCCTGCTCACATCCTCCCCAACCCTCCATACAAACTGTGAGACTCTGATATCTCTCTAGGGAAAAGCAGAGTTGTTGACTTGCTGTAGACAACATGTGGGGTATTCTGCCTGTGTTTGTAGCCTGGTGTGTAGTGGGTGTGTCTCCCCAGCCTAGTGAGAGTGGAAAGGAAGCACTGTACTGGTGCAGCACCATGTGTATGTGTACAAATAAAACTCAGGTGGCAGTACGGTGTTTCGAACCTACTGAGATGTACGAGTTTTTGGGAATCAACAAGAAAATAGCGATGAAAATGGCGAAGAACAATTGGACCCTCGAGGCCAAAGTGTACTGGTGTAAGGACTTGTGTCTCTGTCATAGTGACAATAATCGTGAATTTCAGTGTGTCGAGGAAGAAGATATCACTTATCTCATCACAGATTACATCGGCGACATGTACTTCTATCACACCGTACAGCAGCCGGTCGAAGAAGAACGGCACATGGAAGAACGTACCGTGACGCTGGAAGAGACGGAGGCCGCTGAAAACAGGAGGAGATCAGAGAGAAAGAAAAAGAAGAAGACCCAGAAACCCAGGAAGAACGTAAGGACAACAGAGGCTCCCGCCCCAGAGCCAGAACCTGAACCCACCTTAAAACAGGTGTCACTCCCAACCACCACCACCACTACTACTACTACTACTACTACTACCACCACACCTTCTACCACTACCACTCCCACCCTCACAACGACTCCCTCTCAACCTATACAGCTTCCAAGTCGCATGAACGACCCAGCGATAGAACAACCGGAGGCCGGAGAGGCGGAGCTGTTACCCAAGCAAGAAGCCGTGGCTGCTAGTCCAGCTGTGACAGCTATGCAGCCTCCAACACGCCGACAGCCTTTCCCCCCGACAGCCACGGCCTACATCCCCCACGCCTCCACACGGGAAGTGATCACCACGCCTCCCAAAGTCTCGGCAGTGCTGGAAGTGCCCGTGGAGAGGAAAACAGTAGCGTCAGAGGTGTCGCAAGACCTGACACAGCTGGGAAGTACCGTGCAGGAGATCAGAAACGACGTGGTACTTAACCAACGTATCCTCTTCGTCACAGTCGTCATCGCAGGCATCGCAATGTTGGGGTAAGTGACGTACAGGCATCGCAATGTTGGGGTAAGTGACGTACAGGCATCGCAATGTTGGGGTAAGTGACGTACAGGCATCGCAATGTTGGTGTAAGTGACGCACAGGCATCGTAATGCTACGAGAATCGACGTACAGGCATCGTAATGCTAGAATACAACAAAAATTTCAGTACAATGATCTTTGTTAACGATCTTTACTGACGTTCCCGGTAAAGGATTTTATTCCATTTCTCTCAGAAGTAAAGATATAATGACTGGGTTTTTATTGCATTTAGAGGGAAGCTCTAAACCCGAAAGTATTTTTGTTTTTAAATTGGATAGTCAGTGACGTCAGCAGACAAGTGATAGTCGCAACGATACTATCTGCGAGGTTTCACTCACAGTGAGGCTTTATTACGCAAGGTTTCACTCACAGTGAGGCTTCATTATACGAGGTTTCACTCACAGTAAGGCTTTATTAAGTGATTTATAAAGCCCACTGTGGATAAAGCCTCGTTTTAAATTTAGGTTGGATAAATTCATGAGTGAAAGGGGTTGGATTTGAGTGGGAATTGCACATGAGTAAATAAAATTATCAAAGCTTATTTCTTGGGTAGCATTGAAAATTAGGTTGAACAAATATTCTGTTAGTGGGATGGAATGTGAAGGACCTGCCTAGTATGGGCCAACAGGCCTGCTGCAGTGTTCCTCCTTTCTTATGTTCTTATGTTCTTATGTATAATAAAGTCCCACTGTGGGTGAAACCTCTTAAAAAATAAACCTCCTGTGGGTGAAATCTCGTAAAAATAAAACTCCTGTGGATGAAACCTCGTAAAATTAAACCTCCTGTGAGAAAAACCTTGTAAAATAAACCTTCTGTGGATGAAACCTCGTAAAAATAAACCTGTGAGAGAAACCCTGTAAAATGAACCTTTTTGTGTTTCTTCTTTTTCTTCTTCTTCTTAGTCTTCTGCCTGTTTATCCTTTTGCCTCTTTATCTTTCTGCCTCTTTATTCTCCTTTCTCTTCTATGATGTTTTAGCTATTCCCTTCCCCTAACTTTCCGCTTTTCTCCGTCATTCCAGACCTCCTTCATCAGTCATATCCCTTACTCCTTTTTTTTCCCTTCCCTTTTATTAACTCTTCAAATCAAGGACCCTAATCGAAATAAGTCACTTTGACCTTTCTTATAATCGCTTGGCTGGGCTCCACAGGCGAATATTTTGGGGTGGGAAGCGTTTAGGTCTCCCCGCAAGACCGTGATTGTACTCAGTGTGTGTGTGTGTGGTGTCTGGGGACTGATGGTGCATGCCTTTGGAGTTGACTGGGGTGCAGAAGGGTGTTCAGAATGTTGAGGTACTTACTTCCACTGTTGTCTACTTAGGAGTACATGTTGTGGAATTAGGTTGAAGCTAGGTTTTGGCCGTATGTGGCTGGTATACAGTGTACCGCTTTTCCATCCTTTGGATGGTAGTGGCTAGTTTATTGTGTACCTCATATCCATCCTGCGGATGGTAGTGGCTAGTTTATTGTGCACCTCATATCCATCCTGCGGATGGTAGTGGCTAGTTTACTGTGCACCTCATATCCATCCTGTGGATGGTAGTGGCTAGTTTATTGTGCACCCCATATCCATCCTGTGGATGGTAGTGGCTAGTTTATTGTGCACCCCATATCCATCCTGTGGATGGTGGTGGCTATTTTATTGTGTACCTCATATCCATCCTGCGGACGGCAGTGCAAAACGCCACGGCCATGAAGTATCCACTAACTACGCTCTACTGGAATAACAACTCCACTGTGTAATTCTCATGAGTTTCCCAGTGTCAAGTACTCTAGAGTGATGGTTCATTCTCGTCACCACTGCCTACTAAGAAGGTCTGTCTAGGTTGGAGATTTCGTAAGTGGGTTCCAAGAGGCACTTTGTTAATGAAGTGTTTAATGGTAAGTTGCCTGATGGTGATCCCCTTTTGGACTAGTCATTAAGTTGCTTGTTATTAATATAAGTACATGGTTCGTAGTTGTTGTAGTTGGCACTGGAGTGGTTTGAGTGGCACTGGAGTGGTTTGAGTGGCATTGTAGTTGTGTCTTGGTGTTCTCATTGGACTCTGTTCACCTTCTTCAGGATTTTGGTGATATTCTGAGAATTTTGTGTTGGATGTTTCGTGAGCTTCTTAGAAGACGAATGTCTCAGTTGTCTTTAAGATGGAGGTAGTGACTCCTTGTCCCATTGAGAAATGCAACTGAGAGATATAAGAACATAAAAAGAAGGAGCACTGCAGTAGTCCTACTGACCCATGCGAGGCAGGTCCAACTCATACCCACCCACACCCACTCATGTATTTATCTAACCTATTTTTAAAACTACACCGCCATTAGCAAGTTAAGAAAGGTTTCCAGTTGGTTACCTGTAGGTTCTTCCGGAGGTCACCGCCCCCGCGGCACGGTCCCACACAAGGCCTCCCGGTTGCTGGCCTGATCGATCAAACTGTTACTGCCCGCCGTCTGCAGTCCAGTGTGTGCACCACAACCCAGCCGATCAGGAACTGTTTTGAGGAATGTGTCGAGTTCCCTCTCGTTGACAGCTAGAGGTTTGTTGGTGAGTCCTATTACGCATGAAGGGAGGGTATTGAAGAGTTGTGGTCCCTTCACACTTATTGAGTTCTCTCTCAGTGTACTCATCGTTCCCCTGCTTTTTATTGGAGGTATCCTGCATCGTCTACCAAGCCTCTTCTGTTTATAAGCAGGTGTTCAGGTTTGATACCAATCCTTCCAGAATCTTCCAGGTGTAGATTATGATATATCTCTCTCGCCTGCGCTCCAGTGAGTACAAGTCAAGTGCTTCCAGGCGTTCCCAGTAGTTAAGGTGTTTGATGGAACTTATATGTGCAGTAAAGGTTCTCTGTACATTCTCTAGATCTGCATTTTCACCTGCCTTGAATGGGGATGTTAATGTACAGCAGTATTCCAGCCTAGAGAGAACAAGTGAGAACAAGGTGGTTCCATGTGCTACCTGGGTGTTTCCTGAAGGGGGTGTGTGTCCTGCTGGTGCGGCAGTGTGAGCGAGGAAGAGCTTGTGGCTCGCAGTAATACACTGAATAAAGGATGTGTCGCAGCATCAAAGATAAACAGTGAACGGAGGCTGTGGAGGCTTCAATTCCATCATCCGCCTCTCATCTCACCCCTCCTCTCCCCTACCCATCCCATTCATCCTCCCCACTCACCCCATTCACCACCTCGTGAGCTAACCCATCATTACCCACACCTGTGTATTTCCCTTCACTCTTTTAACGTACATAAATATTCGTAATGCGCATTTACACATGTACATTACAAGAGCTTAATTATAAGAAATATTAACCATCCTAATGAAAAAAGCCATATTTTTGGGTAATTTTAGTTAATAAGTTGACAGGTAAATCTATCTCGGTAACACGTAAGATAACAGGTAAATCTGTCTCACAAACACGTAAGATGGCAGGTAAATCTGTCTCACAAACACGTAAGATGGCAGGTAAATCTGTCTCACAAACACGTAAGATGGCAGGTAAATCTGTCTCACAAACACGTAAGATGGCAGGTAAATCCGTCTCATAAACACGTAAGATGGCAGGTAAATCTGTCTCATAAACACATAAGATGGCAGGTAAATCTGTCTCATAAACACGTAAGATGGCAGGTAAATCTGTCTCATAAACACATAAGATGGCAGGTAAATCTGTCTCATAAACACGTAAGATGGCAGGTAAATCTGTCTCATAAACACATAAGATGGCAGGTAAATCTCCCAATCTTCTACTCATATTCAGCCTGCAAGACCTGACCCAAGACCAGGTCGTGGGGGACAATAATCCCCAGAATCACTAATAGACTTGATAAATGTAATGGGTTTAACACATGCAATCTACAAGACACATGATAACTAGAGAGGGAGGTTTTCACAAGCCCACGAGATGACCAGAGTGAGGAGTACTCAGTACTCAGTAATCCTCTAATCCTCTTGGACTTGAGTACGTATATGACATTTTATTCACATTGTTTAGCGTGGTTGTCCTCTAGTGCGATACATATGTACTCACCTAGTTGTGGTTGCAGGGGTCGAGACATAGCTCCTGGCCCCGCCTCTTCACTGGCCGCTACTGGGTCACTCTCCCTGCGCCATGAGCTTTATCATACCTCTTCTTAAAGCTGTGTATGGAACCTGCCTCCACTACATCGCTTCCCAAGCTATTCCACTTCCCGACTACTCTGTGACTGAAGAAATACATCCTAACATCCCTGTGATTCATCTGAGTCTTCAACTTCCAACTGTGTCCCCTTGTTGCTGTGTCCCATCTTTGGAACATTCTGTCTCTATTCTGTCTCTTGTGTGCCCACAACATGTATGTGTCCTTGAAACCATTGTTATGGTTGGAGATGCATCCGCAAACGCTTAGGACCCATTATTATGGACACGTTTAGGTCCCGAGAGCGAAACGTTTCCGTCATAAAATATTTTGTGTGCTCTTGTATCATTAAGAACCTGCCGGTACTGTAACCAGGTTCCCCCCAAAAACCAGTTAAAACAGTTGTGTCTACCTGGAGGGTATTCCGGGGGTCAACGCCCCCTCGGCCCAGTCCTTGGCCAGGCCTCCCGGTGGATCAGGGCCTGATCAACCAGGCTGTTGCTGCTGGCTGCACGTAATCCAACGTATGGAAGACCACAATTTACGTGTCTTGAAGTAAGGAATGATAATCTCGCAAAACGGCGCACACACACGTCCAGTATTGACCTTCAGTTGCATGATCGCGATAGCGGTAATCATCGCCCCCGCGGCCCGGACCCAGACCAGGCCTCCAGAGGGAAAGTAACGCCCATGTCTGTGACGTGGGTTACCACTGATACCTTCTGCCTTGCCTCAGAGAATTTCCCCTACTATCTGTTGCTGTCTTGCAACATTGCATAGCTCCTGACGACGCACGGGAGTGTGAAAGATCTTGAACTAAAGATTTCCATTCCCCTGTGTATTGTTATGCATATATATATATATATATATATATATATATATATATATATATATATATATATATATATATATATATTGACATGAAGAAAACATACTCGTTGCATTGAGAGAGAAAAGAGAGAGAGAGAGAGAGAGAGAGAGAGAGAGAGAGAGAGAGAGAGAGAGAGAGAGAGAGAGAGAGAGAGAGAGAGCTACATACTCGCTCAACCCACTCGCTGTACTCCCCCAACTCTCCCTCTCACATGCATCATAGAATTTTTTCGTATGCTTTTCTTTGTTAGCTGTTTTTTGTGTATACTGGTGTGTGTGTGTGTGTGTGTGTGTGTGTGTGTGTGTGTGTGTGTGTGTGTGTGTGTGTGTTCACCCCAACTCTCAACCTTGTTGACATAAGAAAACTTCTTATCAGAGCCACGAAGAAGGGTCAGCCGTGTTTACTGCCGTGGAGAGAGGCATTCTTCCCTTGGCACTCACCCTCACAGTGCCAGTGGAAGGCTGGGAGTGCCGCAGGTCCTATTACAGTGCCCAGAGTGGAATGGTGCCTCTGGTGGCGCTACCTCATCCCAATGCCTCCTGGTTGTTACCTTCAAGGGGTCAGTGCCCATGGACTCATCATTGCGGTATACCTGGTGTCTACTCGGTATATTTGGTGTCTACTTGGTATATCTGGTGTCTACTTGGTATACCTGGTGTCTACTTGGTATACCTGGTGTCTACTTGGTATACCTGGTGTCTACTTGGTATACCTGGTGTCTACTTGGTATACCTGGTGTCTACTTGGTATACCTGGTGTCTACTTGAATTTCGGGGGTCACCGCCCCCGCGGTCGTGTCCCGGAACAGTCGTCAGGAAAGAGCTGTCAAGATTTGCTAATGTGAAGGAAATTGCTTTGACGGAAGTGCAAAGTCAAAGCATTGAACTTTGGCTTCTACTGAACAAAAGTTGTTGGTGATAGATGTCACAGTACCGTGGCTGGAACAATTCACAACTAACCCACAATACCGTGGCTGGAACAATTCACAACTAACCCACGATACCGTGGCTGGAACAATTCACAACTAACCCACGATACTGTGGCTGGAACAATTCACAACAACACGATGCTGTGGAACAACACAACTAACCCACAATACCGTGGCTGGAACAATTCACAACTAACCCACGATACCTGTGGAAACACCTAACCCAGATACTGTGGCAACAATTCACAACTAACCCACGATGCTGTGGCTGGAACAATTCACAACTAACCCACAATACCGTGGCTGGAACAATTCACAACTAACCCACGATACCGTGGCTGGAACAATTCACAACTAACCCACGATACTGTGGCTGGAACAATTCACAACTAACCCACGATGCTGTGGCTGGAACAATTCACAAGTAACCCACAATACCGTGGCTGGAACAATTCACAACTAACCCACAATACCGTGGCTGGAGAAGCGTGGTGCTGGAACTCTCCTGCCTCCACGTACCAGCAGTCTAACAAGCGAATTCCAGCTACAAGCACAAGACCCAGGTTATTTTATGAGTAGCCAGGCGCCTGGCTTGTGGGGTCGACTCATTATTCCCCACAATGCCTGCCCACAAAGCCTGCCCACACAGCTATTTCTGTCTCCTGTTAAGCAAGTCACTGTTGGGTAACAATTCCGCACTTTTAGCCACGAACGTTAGAGCTCATATAAACGGCCAGAGTGCAGGGCTTTCACACAACACTCCTTGATGTGCCGGCCTGAGATGGGTCTTGATTCTGGAAATTGGGGCTGCCCACCCCTGACCTTGGAGAGATTGTCTAGCAATCCCCCAGGCGCTCTGTGATCCCTACGAGTTTAGCAAATTACCAGAAATGTAATAGTAGTAGTAGTTGTAGTAGTAGTAGTAGTAGTAGTAGTAGTAGTAGTGGTAGTAGTAGTAGTAGTAATAATAATCATAATAATAATAATAATAATAATAATAATAATAACAAGGCAGGGTGACCCGAAAAAGAAGAAGAAACACTTTCATCATCATTCATTCCATCACTGTCTTGACAGAGGCGCGCCTACACTACAGTTTAAAAACTGCGACATATCTCCACCCCTCCTTCAGGGCGCAGACACTGTACTTCCCACCTCCAGGACTCAAGTCCGGCTAACCGGTTTCCCTGAATCCCTTCATAAATGTTACCTTGCTCACACTCCAATAATAATAATAATAATAATAATAATAATAATAATAATAATAATAATAATTTTAGATTTCTTTTTATCAGTCGCATTTAAAAAATCTCACTGTTTAGAGAAACTTTATAAAAGAGGTGACTGTATATACTAATATTACGTCCCACAGATATAATGAAGGTTATACTAGGGTGTGTAGGTGTTCCTCTCACACCTTGCCTGACACACTCATTAGAAACACTTGCTAAGTCACCAGGGAAACGTCCTTCGTAAATTTAGTACCGCCTCCAGGTGCTGACTTACGTTCGCGTTACGTCTGTGTTACCTCTGTCTTATGTCTGTGCTACTTGTGGTCTGTGTCAGGACCCACAGTCATCTGCGGTCCACCATGAACTTGACGCTTGTACGCGCGTGGGTTGGTTGGTTAATTGCGTTAGCAGCCAGTCTGGTTCACGAGGGTCTTGAAGGCAGCAGGTTACCTGTTACCTGGAGTCTACCCGGAGGTTGTTCCGGGGGTCAACGCCCCCGCGGCCAGATCCATGACCAGGCCTCGAGGATCAGAGCCTGGTCAACCAGGCTGTTACTGATGGCCGCATGTAGTCCAACGTACGAAGCACAGTCCGGCTAGTCAGGTACTGGCTTTAGGTGTCTGTCCAGCTCCTTCTTGAAGACAGCTTGGGGTCTATTGGTAATTCCCCTTATGTATGCTGGTATGCAGTTGAACAGTCTTGGACCCCTGACACTTATTGTATTGTCTCTCTTAGCGTTCTCATTTCGTACTCATTGGGGGGATGTTACACCGCCTGCTGAGTCCTTTGCTTTCGTAGGGAGTGATTTCTGTATGGAGATTTGAGACTAATCCAACACCTGCCATGAATAATTTAATACTTAAAATGGGGATTAAAATCAACTCTCAGTGTATATACAACAAGAGACTCACACCTCGCAGTGTATATACACTCCGTGGGCTTGGGCGTCTTCCTCCTGAGACTACCCACCTCCCATGCCCACCGCCCAAAACAACAACTATGATGCCCACCACAACCACTATTGCAAACACAAAAAAAGTGAATAAATATGCATATTTTTTTTCCTAAACCAGAAGCACAGAACACACTCAGTTTTCAACTAACCTCCAGCACTTTCTCTACCCTATCATCTCTCTCTTTCTCTCTCTCTCTTTCTCTCTCTCTCTCTCTCTCTCTCTCTCTCTCTCTCTCTCTCTCTCTCTCTCTCTCTCTCTCTCTCTCTCTCTCTCTTCCTTCATTTCTCACATCGTTGTCGTCTCTTGTACCCTCTGTTCCCCTCGCTACCCTCTCCCCTCTAACTCACAACATTCTGCCTCTCCCCTCTTCCCTTTACCCTCAGTTATGTGTTCTTAGATGTAGTCTGCTCAGAGGACTCTTAAATAAATACGAAGGAAGGAGGAAGAAGAGAAGAAGAAGAAAGACGAAGAAGAAGAAAGACGAAGAAGGACCTTCTTCGTGCTATCATTCCCTTAGGAGTCATTAACCCAGGATATCGACAACCCCCCAAGAAAGCCAAGCGATCCCTAGCAGTCGACTGACTCCCAGGTACCTATTTACTGCTAGGTGAACAGGAGCCCCTTTTTAAAGGACGCTAACATCCAGGTACCTATTGACTGGAAAGTAAACAGGGGCATCACGCGGATACCTATTTACTACTACGTGAAGCTCCGTAGCAGGTACCCTGCCCACACGTTTCTCCCAACCTCACACTTTTAATGAGTCTGGTCTGTGGCTGCTGATCATACTACCGAGAGAAACGTAAAGAAAGAAACGTTTATGAGGGAAAAGCTTCCGTTGCGACATGAAAAAAAAACGTTCTCCTGAGGGCGAAATGTTGCCCCGATAGAGGCAAGGAAGGAATCGATATTACCAGTGGCGTGCCAACTGTCTACTTGGGTTTAAATAAAACTGTTTTAATAGCGCTACGATTCACGAAACCACAATAAACCGATTGAAAACAATGGTTTCTGGGTTTTAGAACATACTCGCCGCCTTGGGTTCAACCCCCGCCCGTTCTGTGGGTTATGGCACTGTGTTTACTCACAGGATAAGTGGCGCCGCCCAAATAGTTGGCATCTGTGGGTGTAAATGCAGGAACAAGGCGTCATTGTTATTTATTAACGCATCGGCAGCTTCCACATTATCTTATTAATGGAATTAAGATACCAGATATATTAAGCAAATTTCCTAAATTTGCTTGTAACAGATAAGTGAATTGTAGATATAAATCCAGATGTACTCCTGTTAAGCCTTTTGAGGCCTAGTTACTAGGCTTATTGTGCTTCCATAGGCTCTTGCACTACCATCCACAGGATTGATATGAGGTACACAACAAACTATTCACTAGCGTCCACAGGACGGAAATGAGGTGCACAGTAAACTACCCACTTAGGTAGCAAAATCTAAATCCCACCGAGGCAGGGTGACCCGAAATAGAAGAAACACTTTCATCAATACTCGCTCACTCACTGACTTGCCAGAGGCGTGCCTACACGACGGTTCCAAAACTGCGATATATCTCCTCCTTCAGTGCCCAGGCACCGTAGTACAGTGGAAAAATAAACACATAAGCAGTATAATGTGATCCTTTATTGACAACGTTTCGCCCACGCAGTGGGCTTTATCGAGTCACAGACAGATCTACCTGGAAAATGAGCAACATGGAGATATATATAGGGTACAGTCAGGTGGAGAATGCTGGGTCAGGTGGAGAAAGCTGCATGTGAGTCTTAAAAGTAGTGTGATAGTTGAAAACATAGTGTGACTTAAAGGACCTGCAGTGTACCATTCTTGAGTTCTAGGTGGGATAGCGTTGAAGAAGTTTCTTGGCAATAGGTTCAGCTATGTTGTAGAAGCCGTTGTTCTGGTTGAAGTTGTTGGATATACAGATGAGTGATGATTCTAGGATTCTTCGGTATTGCGTGTTGTCTTCTCTGGCGATGAGTCTTGCGTTTCTGTAGTTGATTAAATGGTTGTGTAAATTTCGGTGTTGAACACAGGCATTTCTTGAGTCGTCAGATCTGCCTGCGTACTGGTGTTCTGAAATGCGTGTTTGTAGGTCTCTGGATGTTTCGCCAACGTATAATTTGCTGCAGCCATTACAAGGGATTGTGTAACACGCAATACCGAACAACACGCAATACCGAAGAATCCTAGAATCATCACTCATCTGTATATCCAACAACTTCAACCAGAACAACGGCTTCTACAACATAGCTGAACCTATTGCCAAGAAACTTCTTCAACGCTATCCCACCTAGAACTCAAGAATGGTACACTGCAGGTCCTTTAAGTCACACTATGTTTTCAACTATCACACTACTTTTAAGACTCACATGCAGCTTTCTCCACCTGACCCAGCATTCTCCACCTGACTGTACCCTATATATATCTCCATGTTGCTCATTTTCCAGGTAGATCTGTCTGTGACTCGATAAAGCCCACTGAGTGGGCGAAACGTTGTCAATAAAGGATCACATTATACTGCTTATGTGTTTATTTTTCCATTGTGTCGGTATTTTATACCATTTATTTCCACCGTAGTACAGTGCCTGAAGGTGGATCTTTATTCCAAGAATTGGATTCCTTGGCTGGGTGGTGGCTCAGTGTGGCACTGTGTACTGTAGTGCCTTTGGAGGTAACAAGGGGTGAGGGTGTGCACTGGTTAACACCGTTCCCCAAGATGACGGGAAGAATAAACAGCAGGGGTTGTGAGTAGGGGAGAGGCACTTACCACCATCACCACCACTTCACCAACATTCTCGCCACCACCCACCACCACCCATCACCACCCACTACCACCAACACCACAGTCATCACCACATCCACCAAAGCCACCTCAATTGACCACTAGACAACCACCTCCACTACCACCAATATAACACTTGCAACAACAACAACAAAATTACTGGGCTGTAAACACAGTGTTGCCTCTAGAGGAAGAATAATGTTCCAGTGTTTCCCTAATATTCCAGTGTTTCCCTAATGATGTTCTGGATACATAATTTCCCAACATTAACGTTTTTTCTCGTATGTTAACTACATAATTTACAGGGAAGGAAAAACCTTAGTATTTTCCCTCTTAATGTGAGATGAAGAAAAGCCAGAGGTTACAAGGACATCAATATAAATAAATCACTTTCTCTGACTTTTTTGGGGGTTATCCTAGGTAATTTACACTATGTATGATAATTGTACTTACGTGTACCTGTGCCTAAACAGACTTACTTGCTTACTTACCTAGTTATTTACTTAGTTATTTACCTAGAACAAGCTTTTCCTGGGTCAACATTTCGCTCAATTGACCTTTATTAAGTCGTAACAAAGCTCTTCACAGAGCGAGAGGTTGTCCCAGTACAAAAGGTTTTTTTCAGTATTGTCGAAATTTGGATTTTCCAATTAAGACGAGGGAGAGAGTTTCCTTCTACACATACCTAAAGTCAGTACCAGATCAGCCGGGCTGTGGTTCGTACGTTGAACTACGTGCAGCCAGCAGTAACAGCCTCGTTGATCAGGCCCTGATCCACCGGGAGGCCTGGTCATAGACCGGGCCGCGGGGACGTCGATCCCCGGAATGCCCTCCAGGTAGACTCCAGGTAGGTAGACATACCTATAATCTGAGTCTTGACCAGCGCATCAATGTGAGGACCGTCGCTAAGAAACAACACTCACTCGACACTTGTAGGATTCTCCGATGCTCTGCTGCGTCCAGTGATTTACTTCATTTAATGGGACTAGATTTTTAAAACACTTTTGCTCTGAGATTCGAGTTTATTGGACAGCAGTGGCACTCGTCCTGTGAGTGAACGAACCACTATAAACACGGCATTGGTCAGTGGCACTCGTTCTATGAGTGAACAAAACCTTGAAATCTCAAATTGTTGACACTCCTCTTACGATGTCCACTAATCCCTTCTCTATATTCTCTCGTCTCAATCTTGTCTCCACATTATCATACTTTTTCTCTGCTGTTTCCTTCCCTCCCTGCCTCTCCCAGGGGACTTTACCCTGGGTCCCCCTGCCTCTCCCTGTGGTCGACTATACACAGCTGACAATTAGCAGAGTTCAACACTGCTAACGTTCACCTCTCAGTTTGTGAGAGGAAGGCAAGTCAGTGTAAACACCGGCCGAGACCTGCCTCTTACCTTGAGCAGCTTGCTCTACATCTCTGAGGAACTCCTGCCTACCTGCCCTGCCTCTGAGGAATACCTGCCTACCTGCCCTCCCTCTGAGGTATACGTGCCTTCTTGTCCTCCCTCTGAAGTCTACCTGCCCCCCCACTGCTTTGAAGTCTACCTACCATTTCTGTAAAGCCTTCCTGTCCTCTTTCTGAAGCCTTCCTCACTCTCTGAAGCCTGCTTTCTCTTTCTAAAGCCTGCCTTCTCACTCTGAAGCCTGCTTTTCGCGTCTGAAGCCTTCCCTCCATCCTTCTTAGGTCTGCCCTCTCTCCCTCCCTCCCTTACATCCTTAAAAAGGGAAGAATCGTGAGAGATAGAATCACAACGTACAACATACACAACTGAAAACACATTATCATTCCTGTATACATTGAGTAGCGTTAGGCCAGTAGGGGCCATACAGCGTATGGAGAATGGGAGGTAATCAGCTCTGAACCGAAGTAGAGAATCATAACTCCAGTTTCTTGGATCAAGAATGAGCCACAAGGATGTTAGGAAGTGCTTCTTCAGCCCTGGGGTGGTAACAGTAATGGGAGGGTGTCGTGGTAGTGGGAGATGAGGATAGGGGTGATGGGAGAGGGTATCAAGGCAGGGGTAGGGCGCCAAGGAGTCAGATGACCATTACTAAGATGTAAGATGTCTTAAGACGCCGACGCAGCTGTCAGGGGCTGCTTCTTAATAACGCTGGCTGTTGTCATCTTCACATGGCGTTAAGGTGTCACGTAACAGCGGTGTTACTCAGTACTAACTCAGAACACTGCTGTAACAGTGCTATCCCATTATTTCAAGAGCTTTAACACCTTAACACCAAGCGTGTTAACCAAGGGTGTTAACTAAGCGTTTTAAGTCTACTCACTTCACACAAACATCAAGAATATTTTACTGCTTAAAGCAGAGAGCAGAGTAGTAAAGCAGAAGGCTCTCTTCCCTACATCGATGCCTTGGCTACACCACCAGCAGAGAAAGATAACGTTGAATATTATTTTGGGTTGTGAAATGAAATTAAAATCATGTCAGAAAAAAACACAGGAAATAAATTGCGGAACAAAAAAAAATAATTGCAGATAAAAACTAGGAAATCCTCCGTCCATCATCATCATCATCATCATCATCATCATCATCATCATCATCATAATAATAATAATAATAATAATAATAATAATAATAATAATAATAATAATAATAATAATAATAATAATAATAATAATAATAATAATAAAACTGGGATACAAGAGTGAGTTATAATTTGTTCTGATGTTATTGCAATCAATAATATATATTTTTTTTATATTCGGTATGAGAGAGGCGAACCCACTTACACACAAGAACATATCACTGTGTGTGTGTCTACCTCCAGGTAGACTCCAGGTAAGTACCAGATCAACCAGGCTGTGATGGATATGTGGGCCGGCGGGAAGACCATGGTTAATCAAGCAAGCATCATACAAGCTTGGTACACTCTTGATAACACAAAACATGAAGTGGTACAAGACAGATAGAAGTTTGGTACAAGACAGACAGAAGTTTGAGAACCATTGGTCATTGAGGTTCCTCAATGACAACATGTCGAGAGTGATGGCAATACTCAGGAGGTCGTCTGGTTACAACCATGAGCCGATTTCCAACATAGAGTAATTTTTATTGTTGTTTGAGTCATTTGGTAACAATCTTGTGGCTGTAGCTTCCTGAGTATGTAAGGAATCTGGCAGCAGTGTTCTGATTGTTGGAGCATGGATTGTAGGTGTGAGATCTGACTGGTGAACCAGGATTGTAAACGTGAGTTTTGACCAGTGAATCAGTGATTGGAGACTTGAGGTCTGACTGGTGGACTAGGATTGAAGGGGTCCTAGACCACCTTGATGGGCATCAATCATTTCTAACCTCTTGGACCTTATCATGTATACTCTTGAAGCTGTGTATTGAGTTCAACGCGAGTAAAACTCCTGTGAATGAATCCGATGTTACTGAATCCGGTGCCAGTGAATCCGGAGTGAGTTTAATTAGGGTAGGAGGTAGACAGTGGGGCTATCAGACTGTGGCATAGTCTGTATGTCTCCCTAACTTGCAAGTTAGGCAGGAAAGTGTGAGGTCTTTGTGTGTGGCTTCCGGGATCAGTAGTGACCCGCCCCATGGCTCACAGCCTCACTCTCAACCAGAGATGAATCTTACTCTCTCAGATGATGCTCGTCTCAGGTTCTTTTACCCTTGCACCACCACTGTCACGACCACCAGCCCGAGCACCACCGACGTGAGCTGCTAGTTTATTGTGCACCAACAGCTCGGCCTGTGTGTAATCACCTGTTTGAGTCTATCACCACGAGGATTGTTACTGAGCGTATATGCATACAATATATACATTATCTCTCAGTCCACAGGAGGATTCGAACTCAACCACTCTGGCTGAGTGGCGAAAGTACCGTGTACTTTGATACAGAATCTACAGGTTCGAATCCTGCCGTGGACTGAGAAATAATGTTTATTGAAATTTCGCCCATTTGCGAATTATTAAGCATAATACATATATATGGAGGCAGCATCCTGGCACCACCGCATACACAATTAAAACCGAATTTGACTCTAAAAATACCACATCAATACAACTGTCAAACAATAATTGTTTTTGTAACATTAAAGGGGAATTAGTTAGCCTGCAACAACAATTCAATTTGTCCTTGCTAGTGCAAATAAATTTTGACTTTTCGCCAAATTTTTTTTTTTTCGGGCACCACGCATGTCACTCTGTAATATAACTCAAAATTTAATGGAAATGCATTTAAAAAAATGTTTTTAAACCTCTGTTTAGTTTTGTAATGTAAATACAGATGTTCAAAAATCATGCAAAGAATACTCAAAATTACGTAACATGTGTTCAAAAATCACGTAACAGGTGTTCAAAATTACGTAACAGATGTTCAAAAACTACGTAAAAGGTGTTCAAAATTACGTAACGGATGTTCAAAAATCACTTAACATGTGTTCAAAATTACGTAACGGATGTTCAAAAATCACGTAATAGGTGTTCAAAATTACATACCTGGAGTTTACCTGGAGAGGGTTTCGGGGGTCAACGCCCCCGCGGCTCGGTCTGAGACGAGGCCTCATGGTGGATCAGGGTCTGATCAACCAGGCTGTTACTGCCGGCCGCACCCAAACTGACGTACAAACCACAGCCCGGTTGGTCAGGTACTGACTTTAGGTGCCTGTCCAGTGCCTTTTTGAAAACAGCCAGGGGTCTATTGGTAATCCCCCTAATGTATGCTGGGAGGCAGTTGAACAGTCTTGGGCCCCGGACACTTATTGTGTTGTCTCTCAGTGTACTCGTGGCGCCCCTGCTTTTCATCGGGGGAATGTTGCATCTCTTGCCGAGTCTTTTGCTTTCATAGGGAGTGATTTTCATGTGCAGGTTTGGTATCAATCCCTCCAGGACTTTCCAAGTGTATATTATCATGTATCTCTCTCGCCTGAGTTCCAGGGAATACAGGTGCTTTATCGTACTTATATGTGCTGTGAATGTTCTATGTACGCTCTCCAGGTCTGCAATGTCGCCAGTCTTGAAGGAGACAGTGTACAGCAGTATTCCAGCCTAGAGAGAACAAGTGATTGGAAGAGTGTCATCATGGGCTTGGCGTCCCTAGTTTTGAAGGTTCTCATTATCAATCTTATCATTTTCCTAGCCGATGAGGTAGATACATTGTTGTGGTCTTTAGAGGCGAGAGGTTCAAAAATCATGACACAGGCGTTCGAAATTCTGGGACGGGATTCGAGCGAAGGATGATTGTCCTACACCACTGAAGAGGGACTCATCGAGGAATACTCAGAGTATATACACAGAGATACACAACACTCAACTACTGCCGTCCACAGGATAGATATAAACTAGTCACTTGGAAGATAAAAATAAAAAATCCAATCTACGTTTCTTCCTTGTGGACTTCGGTCAATTGACTTCCCCACCCAAAAAAAAAATAGCTTGTATTACCAGCTGGTAGTACCAGCTGCGGCAGCCACCTGCGCACCCCAGCGCAAGCAATGCGCTGGGGTGTAGTCTGGCTTGTGTTGCTAATTACCAACATAAAAAAGGGCTCTGTGTGTTTATCAAAGTTCATTAAAGTTGACGGCAACTTAGTGGAAAGACGATCACTACTTCCAGCTTAACTTGATTAATTGAATTAGTGAGGCGAGTGGATGGTGTTAATGGGGAGTTGATGAGACGCTGGTGATTATGCTGTTTTAACTCTTCAACTAGGTAAGATGGGATGTAAAGTGTGTGTGTACTGGCGGGCCCCGCTTATACAGCAGGGTATGTTCCAGGCTACCGCTGTAAAGTGAAACAACCCCTTTTTTTTTTTCCTTTTTTTTTCATTTTCAAATGCATATAAAAGCCTGATAACATGTTTACACTATCATATATTAAGTTAATAGAGTTAGGCCTAAAAATGCATATACAGTACACACATTACTTACCTTTAAAATATTTCGTCTTTAGCTTATAGTAAGAATATATTTATTGTAGGAAGTCTGAATAAATGAAGAATGGCTATAATTGAAAAGCCGCTGCATTACCGAAGCGCTGTAAAGCGGGGCCCTCCTGTATTCATCTATATGTACTAACCTATATGTATATCGTGTGTTAGTATATAATGCAGCACCATTGCTGCTGTGAGTAAATATACCAGCATAATGGTGGTACATATCAGCTGAAATAGCTGTCAAAACGTCGTTGAAAGAGCGTTTTGCCCATACTCATGAAGGGAAAGACGTAAAACAAGTATTGCTTGAGACAACGTTTCGTTTCTGTGGCTGCGAGGGTTAAACATCTCTTGAAAGCATTCACAGGAATGTCTGCAAGACAACAAGAACTAGAGTATTGTTGTTGGGTTCACAAAGAAGTACACAGAGGTTGGTACGTCACTGCTCGTCCACAACAGAGCCTCTCATTACATAGTCTAAGTCCTTCTCTTGTCTTCCCGGCTTCACTAGACAAGCGACTCTGGCTTCGCTAGACAGGCGACTCCGGCTTCGCTAGACACGCGACACCGGCTTCACTAGACACGCGACTCCGTCTTCGCTAGACAGGCGACTCCATCTTCGCTAGACAGGCGACTCCGGCTTCACTAGACAAGCGACTCCGGCTTCGTTAGACAAGACCAACTTTTGCAAAGGATATGGTGATACCGTGAAGCTGAAGTAAACATGAAGCCACTAGTGACGAAACGTTTCCTTCAATCAGTGGCCTGAGCTGTACCTAAAACGTCTTTAGCCACACACAAGACCAACACTACTTCGCCATGCAAGACGACCCATCACGTAGAAACAAGGCGACCCCAGGCTCCTCCAGATAAGACGACCCGGTCTCCTGCAGAAAACGAAGCCGGGTTCATTAGCTGCAGTGGACCGTTGGTAAGGCTTCCCATTGAGACAAACATCTCCAAATGGGAGATAAGACGGCTAACCCGGAACCCTGAGGCCTGAACGGACACTGATACAACACGCTTTATGGTAGTGGTGAGAGATGAGGTGGAGGGAAGTGAGGGAGGAGACGAGATATAAGCTGATAGGCAGGAAAGAAAATGAGAAAAAATGACGAAGGAGGAGGAGGAGGAGGGGGCAAGAAGGAACAGAATGATAGACAGGATAATGGATGGTGGAGAAAAGAGAAAAAAATGGCTAAGAGAAGAGAATCATAGAGAAAAGCCTGATGGAAAGAATAATGGATGATGTGGAGAGAAAAAAATGACGAAGAGAAAAGAAATGAAAGAAAGAATAATGGAAAAAGAGTAAACAAGAGACAAAATAGAAGGAAATAACAGCGGGGAAAGTTAAAAACCTCCCACCAGAAAAGACTGAACACTTTACAGACTACTAAGTCAGGAGAGTCAGGGAGAACGAAGCTTCCAAACATAAGAACAGAGGAGCACTACCCTAGGCCTACTGGCCTGTAGATCACGGTGACAAGCAACACCACTGCCTCCAACACTGGAGCAAATAACGGGGTACCTTTACGTTTGATACCTTTGATATACCTTTGATACCTGTGGTATACCTTTGATATACCTTTGATGAGTTCCGAGAGTTTTTCTACACCCTCTTCTTGTTATAAACACATTGCAACAGTCAGGTATCTTTATTCAGAAAGGTTTCGCTTACACAGTAAGCGAAAGGTAAAGATGATGTTATCAGTCCTTCAACCATGAGGTTCTTTGAGGTGATCAGTCCCACGAGGCATGCATCACATCTGGGAATTGAATCTATATTATACAAAGAGGCATTCGTCACACTGTATTAGACTAAAGAAGCCTGCTGTGTAGGCGGAGAGTCTCGCAATAAAGGTATCTAACTGTTGCACTTGTGTCTTGCTTATCAACTTCTGGGTATTGTTCCATTATTATACTGACACCTTCCTCTTCTTCTTCTTCTTCTTCTTCTTCTTCTTCTTCTTCTTCTTCTTCTTCTTCTTCTTCTTCTTCTTCTTCTTCTTCTTCTTTCTCTTCTTCTTGAGCAACTTTCTAATATAATTTGAAACGAAGGAGAGAGATATTGGAAGACGAATGTGATAGCAGAGAAAGACAGGATAAGAAGAGTGCGATAAAGAGAAGACCTGATAAAACACGTTTGATAGGAGAGAAGAGACGTGTGGCAAGAGAAGACAGGAGGAGTGTGAGAGGAGAGAAGGAAGAAGAGAGAAGGAAGAAGAGAGAACAAGAGGAATGTGAGAGGAGAGAAGGAAGAAGAGTATGAGAGGCTGAAGGCTGCCTGGAGGGGACTCCTGGGGTCACCGCCCCCGGAGCCCAGTCCTTGACCAGGCTGCAGTAGATGGCTACCAGGGGCCAGGAGCTGTGACTCGATCCCCACTACAACCACATATAGGTCTTGGGCCAGGCGTGCCTGTTCAACCAGGCTGTTGCAGCTGGCGGCCTTTTGACCTCCACATATCCATCACAATCCTACATACATTTGACAGAAACAAAATCCAAAAGGCAGAGTGACATTTCCAGTTAGGCCTAGTCTGGCACCGAGCCGCGGAGGGCGTTGGCCTCCGGAAGTAATCTTGGGTTGGCCCCTCCACTAATTAGAATGAAATTCTACCCCAGAACCCCAGAGGGAACCGCCGATGTTTCCCCAGAGGAAAGAAATGTGAGGCCCCCCCCCCCGCCCCAGACTCTGATATAAGGAGTCTGACCCTTCCTCCCTTCATCCTCCTCCATAAAGAACCTTCTCGCTCAACGAAGAACGTGTTCGACCAAGAAGAACGTTTCGTCCATGAACGTTTCACCCACGAAGAACGTTTCCCTCATAAAGAATCTTTTCCCCAGCACCAAACCTCTCATAAGGAATCATCCTGTGGAGAAGCGACTCCATCATCCTTCTCCATCATCATCCTCCATCATCATCCTCCATCATCTTGTCCCCATCATACCTCTCTGGGTACAAAGGAACAAGCCATGATATCATACTGCCTGGCTTTGCTTGGGATAGCCTGGGTTAATAACCAGAAGGATGTATCCAACCCTTTCTTCTTCTTCTTCTTCTTCTTCTTCTTCTTCTTATTATTATTATTATTATTATTATTATTATTATTATTATTATTATTATTATTATTATTATTATTATTATTATTATTCAGTGCTGATGATTTGAGGGAAGGAATTACCCTCAAGGACAAAGGGGAGACTTCTACCCCTCAGGATGCCACCACTTGTTCCCTTACAAGGACCCCTCACACCTTGACAGGGCCACTAAGGGGAGTGGCACTGCTCCAACAGGGCCACTAAAGGGAGTTGCACTGCCCCAACAGTGCCACTAAGGGGAGTGGCACTGCCCCAACAGGGTCACTAAGGGGAGTGGCACTGCTCCAACTGGGCCACTGGTGATTGGCAGTGCCACTGCAGAGACACAGTTAAGGAAGGGATTAGGATAAAGAGAGGAACAGAAGCTGAAAGAAGAGAGGAACAGACTGGACAAGGAGAGTCGAAGATTCCTTGAGGCTGATTACAGGTGTCACAGGTGGGTCACAGGTGGGTCACAGGTGGGTCACAGGTGGGTCACAGGTGTGTCACAGGTGGGTCACAGGTGGGTCACAGGTGGGTCACAGGTGGTCACAGGTGGGTCACAGGTGGGTCACAGGTGGGTCACAGGTGGGTCACAGGTGGGTCACAGGTGGGTCACAGGTGGGTCACAGGTGGGTCACAGGTGGGTCACAGGTGGGTCACAGGTGGGTCACAGGTGGGTCACAGGTGGGTCACAGGTGGGTCACAGGTGGGTCACAGGTGGGTCACAGTCGACGTGAGCTTGAACAAGACAGAGATAAAAGTAAGTCAGTAAAGTTAGTTTATATTTTAACTTCAAACGTAACAATAAAATTTATTCTTTATTATACGTCAAATTATGTAAAAATTTAACTTATAATCAGGAATAAAAGCCAAAAACTGTCCACTGAGGAGAAGAAAGGGAGGAGAGGGTGGAAGAGAGGAGGAGGGAGAGAGAGAGAGGGGGGAGGGAAGGAGAATGAACATAGGAAGAGAGGAAGGGAAAGAGAAGAGGGGTAAACAAGGGTGAGGAAACGTGGATACAATAAACACATAATAAAGATGGGGGAGGGAGCCAGCGTCCCTCTGCTGGGTGACCACCACTACTACCACTACCACCACTACTACCACTACTACCACTACTACCACCACAACTACCACTACCACCATCACTACCAACAACAACAACAGCGCTTCATAGACTAGAAGTTAACACACCACAGTCATTTTGACTTTTCGGGGATTATTTTAGGTAATTTACACATATTTTACTATGCAATAATCGCGGAGGGGGGGGGGGTAGATTGAATGATAGCTCTAGGTCTTTCGTGTTGCAATCAACACATCATCAGGAGCAGTTCTCCCTTTTCTTGTCTTTTCTTCTACTTTTATTACGTCTTCCCCTCCATTCCTCTACTATTGCTACTACCTTTATCATCGCCTCCCTTCACTCATCACTCCTCTCTCTCTCTCTCTCTCTCTCTCTCTCTCTCTCTCTCTCTCTCTCTCTCTCTCTCTCTCTCTCTCTCTCTCTGTGCTACTGAACTACTACTACCACTACCAGCATCACCACGATCGCTACTTCTTGTTCTTCCTCTCTTGGTCCCGTCCCTGTCCCCCTCGGCTTCCTTACTCTTGTGTGTTAGTGTGACTTTGTAAATGGTCCAAGTCGGACCGAAACGTCGTCGTAAGATTCACCTATGTGCGGGTTATTTGTGTATTGTTCCAGTCTGGATATTGTGCCTCTTTGCTCTCCATCAGCAGCTTGCAATGTTGCAAAAATGAGTAAGAAGTCTAAGCAGATTAGCTCATGGGAACTAATCTGCTTGGACTTCCTACTCAGTACTGCAACATTGCAAGCTGCTGATGTGTTGGTTGCAACACGAAAGGCCTAGAGCTATCATTGATCTCCCCCTGCAGTTCTTTTACATATGTTGTTATGTTTGATGATTTGTGTAACTGTATTTATGTGTTGCTGTACCCAAACTTACTAGTGACTGACACACTGATGCTCACTTCTAAACATTACATCATCGGACACACACTCCTAACCTCTTGCTCCCTGTCGTACCTATATGCAAAGCTGTGTATGGCCGTGACCTGGCATCAGGTACAAGAGGACTCTTGCGCCTGATGCATACTTGACACTCAAATGAACTTAACAACTCTATCAACAGGAAGAAGGGCTGGAGAGGAAGCACACTCCCTCCCTCCTTCCCTCCCTCCTTCCCTCCCTCCTTCCCTCCATCTTCCCTGCTGTGTGGCTGTAGTGTGGGAGAACACTAACAACACATCACACTCTCCCTCTCTCCAACACACCAACAGGACATCAACACAACGTCTGCAGAGAACCTCAGATAAGGAAGGACAGCTGTGCTTCCCTTTCCCCCTCTCCCTACTTCCTCTTCCTTCTCCACCTCTCCCTCCTACCTTACCACATCCCACTTTCCCCTCTTCCACTTCCTCCCGTATCGTCCTCCTGTTACCTCCCATCCAGTGTGACCTGTGTACAACATTGCTAGCACCTGGAGACCAGTTTAGCCCATGACATGCAGTTGTAGTGTCCAGCAGCCACCTGTGACCAACAGCTGGTCGCCAGTGATGGAACAAGTCCCTTCCGCGATACACTGAAATCTTATATATATATATATATATATATATATATATATATATATATATATATATATATATATATATATATATATATATATATATATATATATATATATATATATATATATATATATATATATATATTTAAAGTTAGGCTTCTCTCTTTAGTAGAGAGTTTGGCTTACGACTGAAACACCCGGGTTCGATGCCCAGGTGAGAAGTAAATAGCAGTAAATAGGAAGAAATCGACTATTCTACCTTAAGAAATAATCTTAGGTAGGATAGCAGCTCTTAACTATCCAAGACAGGATAACAGATCTTAGCTTACAGATCCAACCGCGTTAAGGAAATATCAGCTATCACGGACGGTGTCAGACAGTCAGCGGACCGTCCACGGACGGAGTTCATGAGTCCGTGACGCTCCTTAATGAAATTCTCTGCCGCTGTGAAGTATTCAGTGCCTTCAGCAGTGGTAGTTCACGCCTCTCGTGACCCCACCTGACACCTGCCACCTGCCACCTACCACCTGCCACCTGCCACCTCAAGGCGTCAGAATTTAATTAACAAGGTCAACATGACTCTAGAGTCGATATGAAGACCTTTCTTTATAATTATATATAGTATATATGTGTATATATATGTATGTGTATATATATGTATATATATATATATATATATATATATATATATATATATATATATATATATATATATATATATATATATATATATATATATATATATGTATGTAGGCCAGTCTGAGAAGAAAAATTCATTAAATTTAAGAAATAGAAGTCTTTTTTTTAAGATTATGAAGCCCTGGGGGTTAATAAGGAATTATGAATGTCAAGAAAGCCAGGTGGCTTATCTCTGGATTCTTGGGTTCTTTTCCCTGAAGGGAATAAATGGATCCTTAAGTGATTTTCGGTTGCCACTCCACAGCAGCTGACTAGCACCCAGGTACCTATTTACTACGAGGTGTGTAGTGTGTCAGGTGTTAGGAGACGCAACTGTAATTGTGTTTAGAATTAGGAAGCCGCACACTATGGGTTTATCTGGAGTGGCTTCACCCGTGATCCCCTCATCCATGATCTCTCATCCATGATCTCATACTGATCCTTCATCCGTGATCTCTCATCCGTGATCCTTCATCCGTTATCCCTCATCCGTGATCTCTCATCCATGATCCCTCATCCATGATCTCATACTGATCCTTCATCCGTGATCTCTCATCCGTGATCCTTCATCCGTTATCCCTCATCCGTGATCTCTCATCCGTGATCCCTCATCCGTAATCCCTCACTCGTCACCATCTCATCCTGAGTTTCCTCGATGCGTTACGAGTGGCAGTAGCATCTTGATAGTGCCAGGAACAGGTGGCACTGGCGTGAGTGTGTGGCTCTGGGTGGTGGGGGTGTTGGTGTATGTGCATGTGTGTGGGCGTGCGGGCGTGGGCATTAAAAATACATAGGAGTGCAAGACTAAGGGGGCACTGCAGAAGATCACCATCGTATTAAAACCAACAAACTAACAGTAACTGCTGCAGCGCTAACACCACCACCACCACAACAACAACAACTACAACAACTACCACCACCACCACTACTACTAGCATGCCAACTCGCCCACACTGCCAGGATTAAACTTTTTACTCTCCGTAGGCGCAAATTTCAACGTCAACGACCCTTGACTTCTCAGACAAGGAACTTACAGTTTTGCGAGACAAGCCTCACCCTCAGCTCTAGTAGAGAGACTCTCTGTAGAGCAGAAACTTTATTTACAGATGTTATTTGTTTCTATACAGCGCTTTGTAAAGTCATAGACTTTTTAGAATGAACTATCAGTAGAAATAAATATTTAATAAATGTTTATAGAATTTTTCAAGTTTATATTTTTTGAGGTGAATTTTAACCTTTCGCTGTTCGTCATAGCTCTCCTAATTTGATCAATTCTTTCTTCTTTTATGCCAAAATAACCTCCGTCTCTCCTTAACCCCATATTTTTTATTTTTAAAAAAATAATTAACACCCTCTGTCCTCCAAATATTAAATTTGCATTTCAAAAACCTTGTGTATTTTAAAGTCGTCTGGTTCCTGCTCCTTCTTACTCTATTTTTGTTTTTCTGGGAGACTAAAGAAAAATGTCAGCCTTGCAGGAGTAATTTTCTATATAAGTAAACACAGTCGCTGTATTAGCTGTTGTTCTATTCCAAACTGATTGTTTCGTCTGGGTAGCCTTCATGGGTGCCGTCTTATTGCGTCAGTTCTGGTCCACGACGTTGCTGGAAGGCATCTGAGTACTGGCTTAGTTTCTTGTAGATGTTTGTCTCTTCTTGTGTACTGTTAGTCTTCATAACGCACTTGATGTGATCTTAGTCGTCTCCTCAGCTCTTCTAACCACGGCTGTCTTTGCCTCTCCTATCCTTGGCTGTGTCTTTGTCTCTTCTATTCTTGGCTGTCTTCTCTTCCCTACCTGACCTGCCTTTACATGTCTTCTAACCCTCGCTGTTTCCTCCCTTCTCTTAACCTTGTCTGTCTCTACGTCCCTCTACCTTCCACGTGACTTCTTTACGTCGTCCGACTTGACGAATGGACCACAATTCCACGTAAATAAATTATGTAAACACGCAGCTCGTTGGAGACTCGAACCTTCGTTCAAGCACACGAACTCCCAGTTCTCCTTACGTGAAGACCTCGACTGAGATCGGGCCGTGGGCTCGATGGTTGACGAGACTATGAATAGCTACCTTCTGAACCATCTTCCGTGCCATCAACCTCTACTGGGTACATGCCAGAAACCCTCATACACTGGGTTTCAAAACCCGGGATTCTGAAAACGTAGATGTATGAGATTATCATCTTCGGCAGATTTCATGACTCTGCAACCCATCCTGTGTGATGGAATATAACTATATAGAATAGAGTAGCAGCACACTACTGATGTAGCCAAATGTGCTAAATATATATATATATATATATATATATATATATATATATATATATATATATATATATATATATATATATATATATATATATATATATATATATATGTGTGTGTGTGTGTGTGTGTTCACTGAACATGAGGAAGCTATAAGATCGTTGGGAGGTAATCATGCGTGAACCAAGGAAGAGGAAAGAGCACCCCCAACTCCTTGGATCAAGAGCCCTCCACCAGCATCAAGCAGGGTGAGCGTGTGCAGATACATGCCAGTGTATTTAAATGTATATCTAGAATTTATATAGAAATTACTGGTGGCCTCATAAACATTACTGACTTTCAGAAACGTCATGTGAATGTCAGTGTAGTCAGTGTAGACAGTGTAGTCAGTGTAGACAGTGTAGTCAGTGTAGATAGTGTAGTCAGTGTAGACAGTGTAGTCAGCGAAGTCAGTAAGTCAGTGTAGATAGTGTAGTTATTGTAGACAGTGTAGTTATTGTATACAGTGTATTCAGTGTAGACAGTGTAGTTATTGTGGACAGTGTAGTCAGTGTAGACAGTGTAGTCAGTGTATACAGTGTAGTCAGCGAAGACAGTCAAGTTAGTGTAGATAGTGTAGTTATTGTATACAGTGTAGTCAGTGTAGACAGTGTAGTTATTGTGGACAGTGTAGTCAGTGTAGATAATGCAGTTATTGTATACAGTGTAGTCAGTGTAGACAGTGTAGTTATTGTAGACAGTGTAGTTATTGTAGACAGTGTAGTCAGTGTAGACAGTGTAGTCAGTGTATACAGTGTAGTCAGCGAAGACAGTAAGTCAGTGTAGATAGTGTAGTTATTGTAGACAGTGTAGTTATTGTATACAGTGTAGTCAGTGTAGACAGTGTAGTTATTGTGGACAGTGTAGTCAGTGTAGACAGTGTAGTCAGTGTAGACAGTGTAGTCAGCGAAGACAGTCAAGTCAGTGTAGATAGTGTAGTTATTGTATACAGTGTAGTCAGTGTAGACAGTGTAGTTATTGTGGACAGTGTAGTCAGTGTAGACAGTGTAGTCAGTGTAGACAGTGTAGTCAGTGTAGACAGTGTAGACAGTGTAGACAGTGTAGTCAGTGTAGACAGTGACATCACTGTTCTACGGAAGCTCTGTGCCACGTCTGCAACAGTCATCAGTAAGCTTACACTCTGCAACATTCTGCAATTATAACTGTACAGACAAGGCAGTATTAAATTCCCAGTGGATAGCTTAACACGTAGAGTGTGATAGCACTGACCAGGTCAACCAGGCTGTGATGGATGTCTGGGTCAGCTACAAGCCTGCAGTAACAGCCTGGGTGACCAGGCAAACCTGGCTCAGGGCCGAGGTGGGAGGTAGTAGGAAAACCCTCGAATGCCGTCAAAGGTACATCAAAGGCATTAAAGAATATTTCTGGTGATGAACAGGTGACGAGCGGCCTCGATGACCCTCGTGCAGTTGATAGGCTTTAAACCCCATTAACCAGCCTACCAATCAGGATATTCTCGTCACTCAGATACTCTGGAGGATCTCTTGTATGAGTCTGGATCTTAAACTGCCACCAGAATGTTAATATTTTTGGTAATATTTACATAGCAAAGTGGTGATACTGTACACACACACACACACCAGGAGCTGTGACTCGACCCCTGTCACCACAAATAGGCGAGCACACACACACACACACACACACACGAGCGCGTTCGTATAAAAACAAACACATACACATTCTCTTAAAACTCAAAGCATTTTTATGAACAACTAGTGTATGCAGAGCTCAGGTGTCCCTCCTGAATTAATAACCATTCAATACAACAGTTCACGTTGCCGCCGCCCCTTCCACCCTCCTACACACGCTTCAAAACATGTTTTTCTCTTTTTAATTACTCCTACGTGAATAATCTGGACAACTGAGGGATCTAGTTTAACCCTCCACTATACGAAGCTCTCACCCCAGCCCTCCCTCACGCTCATGTCTCCCAGACAACCACCATAAATCTTAGTCACTAGGTTTTTTTTTTTTCAGTGTGAGTACATTAGAGAGGATGGAGCAGAATAGGGTAACCAAAGGAGTGTATAAATCCGGGGTGGATGGAATTAAGGGTAGGGTCGTCCCAGGAAAGGGGTGGAAATAGCAGGGTTGAGGGAGGTTTTGGAGTGGATGTGTGAGTGTGCTAGATCGGAGTGAAGACAAGTGGGTTTTTGAGGGGAACAATTGTCTTTTAGTTGGAGTGTGAGGGAGTGCCAGGGAAAACCCGGTTAGCTGGGCTCGAGTCCTGGAGGTGGGAAGTACAATATTTGCACTCTGAAGGAAGAGGAGTGAAGATGCTACTATCCCGAATGAGGGAAGTACAGTGCCTGCACACTGAAGGATGGGTGAGGATGTTACTGTTCCGAATGAGGGAAGTACAGTGCCTGCACTCTGAAGGATGAGTGAGGATGTTACGATTCAGTGAGTCACGAGAATAGTGACGTGTGCGCCCTTCAGGCAGCACCTAAATGAATAATGATGGACGTGTTTTTTTTATCTTTGGGCTTACAATACCTTAGTGGGAGAGGACCTGTGTACAAACTAAACATCATGAAGCAAATAGATAGAAATTCACTCCGACGTTGAGGGAGATTGGTTGTAAACAAGATTCTTTTAAAATCCCGGAGAAACATGTTTTCGGAGTCTGATAAACTTCAGTCTCACTGTCAATGCAAGTTGTTAGTGGAGGAGGAGATCCGTCCCTTCTTTTTTTCTTTTAAATATTTACACATGGTAGCAAGTGTTAGGTTCAATCTTTTGAACCTTTCTCTTGTGACTCGCTGTGTTGTTATTAATCTCGGTTATAACCTTGACACGGGTTGTGGGTTGAGAGTGGGGTTCAGGAGGGAGCAAAACATCGTTTGTGAGGTTTCTAAATGAATTGTTCCAGCTACGATATGGGGATTTATTTTTCTTCCTTGATGTGGGTCGCTGTTATGAGTCGTTCACTGGTGTGGTTACTGCAGTGGAGGAGGAGCAAGACTGTCTGAGCACTCTCCAGTGACCCTCTGGCGGGCCATGGCAACACCAACCTCCGGCGGGCCATGGTAACAGTAACCTACGGCTGGCCATGACAACTGCAACCTCTATCGGGCCATGGCAACAGCAACCTCCGGCGGGCCATGGCAACAGCAACCTCCGGCGGGCCATGGCAACAGCAACCTCCGGCGGGCCATGGCAACAGCAACCTATGGCTTATGCAGGACTTACCGCTCTCTCGGTAGCGGTCAAGATTGAAGAGGACCTGACTAGAGGTGACTTAAGCGTACCTTGTAAAAGGTGACCTGAACGTACCTTGTAAGAGGTGACCTGAGCGTACGTTTTAAGAAGTGATCTGAGCGTACCTTGTAAGAGGTGACCTCACATTAGGTGCGACCTGCTCATCATGAGGACATAATAACACAAAATACCTAGCAAGACCTTAGACGATGTTTTCCCTCAGACTGGAACTTCAGCAAAACTCAGTCGTGAGCAAAATGTAGAAAATAAAGGCTTGTATATAAATGCATCTTGAGTGTCACTTGTCGGCTTGTTGCCTCAGTCACCAGGTTCATCAAGGATCATTATGCCAACTGCAGTGTTCTTACATCACGAGATGTTGGCTATGACACAGTCAAGTGTTGAACCAACCTTGACTTGGCAGCATCAACATTCCACATGAAAGTGACAGATGTCCTACACAGCCTCAGTACTGTGTTCTGCATTTAGTTTTCGCACAGCATGACATTACTTAATCTCGTTTCATTAAACACGAGGCAAAATATAACCTAACTTTGAGCCCTGGTGTCTTCAATTTAGCTCGCGCTTGTGACACAAGTTTTAATCAACATGCTCAAGGATGCCTCGCATGATAATGCGTAATTGCCATGCAGTGAAAGGTTAATGCGTAAGGTTGAACTTTTTTTTTTTAATAGTCATACAGTGAAAGGCTAATGCGTAAGGTTGAACATTTTGGCGTAATAGTCATGCAGTGAAATAGTAATGCGTAATATTAAACATTTTGACGTAATCAAGAGTCATGCAGTGAAAGGCTAAATGTAGAGAGTATTTATACAGATTATATTCACAGATAGCTTTAATCCCCTGTGACTAAGTGAAGGAGGGGGTTGTGTCAGCCAGCAACAATACCCTAACTGAGGAGTGCCGAATCATGCCTATATATAGGAAGTAGCAGCACATGCCATGCAAACTCAGTTTCCTCTCGTGTAATTCTTATCTGTAACCCCTAGTGTAAATAAAGGATGATAATTCTGTGTTATTGTCTGATGTTTCCCATGAGAGATGAAAAATTTATCCTGACGTGGTTCTTCGTTATATAATGCCCCTCTAAATGCAGTTTTATTTACATTGTGCATTCCAAGCGTATATATATATATATATATATATATATACTTTTAGCCCAACACCTCTTGCCAAATACAAAGTGGGAGTTGTCACAGTTGCTTTTTGCTGATGACACTGTGCTTTTGGGAGATTCTGAAGAGAAGCTGCAGAGGTTGGTGGATGAATTTGGTAGGGTGTGTAAAAGAAGAAAATTGAAAGTGAATATAGGAAAGAGTAAGGTGATGAGGATAACAAAAAGAATAGGTGACGAAAGATTGGATATCAGATTGGAGGGAGAGAGTATGGAGGAGGTGAATGTATTCAGATATTTGGGAGTGGACATGTCGGCGGATGGGTCTATGAAGGATGAGGTGAATCATAGAATTGATGAGGGGAAAAGGGTGAGTGGAGCACTTCGGAGTCTGTGGAGACAAAGAACCTTGTCCATGGAAGTAAAGAGGGAATGTATGAGAGTATAGTTATACCAACGCTCTTATATGGGTGTGAAGCATGGGTGATGAATGTTGCAACGAGGAGAAGGCTGGAGGCAGTGGAGATGTCATGTCTGAGGTCAATGTGTGGTGTGAATATAATGCAGAGAATTCGGAGTTTGGAAATTAGGAGGAGGTGCGGGATTACCAAAACGATTGTTCAGAGAGCTGAGGAGGGTTGTTGAGGTGGTTTGGACATGTAGAGAGAATGGAACGAGACAGAGTGACTTCGAGAGTGTATAAATCTGTAGTGGAGGGAAGGCGGGGTAGGGGTCGGCCTAGGAAAGGTTGGAGGGAGGGGGTAAAGGAAGTTTTGTGTGCGAGGGGCTTGGACTTCCAGCAAGCATGTGTGAGCGTATTTGATAGGAGTGAATGGAGGCATATGGTTTTAATACTTGACGTGCTGTTGGAGTGTGAGCAAAGTAACATTTATGAAGGGATTCAGGAAACCGGCAGGCCGGACTTGAGTTCTGGAGATGGGAAGTACAGTGCCGGCACTCTGAAGGAGGGGTGTTAATGTTGCAGTTTTATAACTGTAGTGTAAAGCACCCTTCTGGCAAGACAGTGATGGAGTGAATGATGATGAAAGTTTTTCTTTTTCGGGCCACCCTGCCTTGGTGGGAATCGGCCGATGTGTTAATAAAAAAAAGAAATATATATATATATATATATATATATATATATATATATATATATATATATATATATATATATATATATATATATTGCTGTTTTTAGAAAAATAATAGTTTTTTTTCTCTTTTCCTGCAGTGTGTTGATACTTGCGGTGCACGGTTGCAACCGACGCCGACACCCGCCGCCCGACGCCGCCAAGAAGAGAGACGCCGCGAAGGACGACAAACACGCGAAGATGAACCTGGAGGAAGCCTGGTGACTAGGTGTGACCTCTTCCCCGAGCCAATGGGAGACCCGGGATTCCTCAGGAGCAGTCATTTCCAGCCAGTGGGAAATCGATACGGACCAGGTGGACGAGTTGCTGAAAGTGGACGCCAGTGATGCCTCAGGTCTCACCCAGGGGCGTAGCTTCGACAGTAGCTGGGAGGAATCAACGGCCTTTCGTGAGCTCTCACTGGCTCAGGGACGCTTCAAAGTCTCCAGAGTGTAAATAAGTCTGTAACATATATCAATAGGTTGCCAGGGCTATTTCTCTTTCCCTCAGCAGCACCGCCTCAGCCCACCTACACTGCCATGTAGATTTTCACGTCAGGGACGCACACACGAACTCACACGGAGACAAGACAAGAGAAGATAAAACCATTACTGTATATTTCGACCTCAAGGACCATCAAGGACCTTCAGTAACAATCAAGGATCATCAAGAACCATGAAGGACCTTCAAGAACAATCAAGGATCATCAAGGACCATCAAAGACCCCACTGGAAATACGTCTGTCTTGCCTTTTTTGGGGGAAGAATCCTAATAATTCTCACAAATGTTACAATGTAAGACAATCGTAACCAAGTAAACCTGTGTAGTGTACCTGAATAAGCTTACTTCTCTAACAGACACTTCAACATGTTCTTTCACAGATCTTTCAACAGATTCTTCATCAGACTCTCCAACAGTCTGCTGAAGAAGGGCTCAGCATAAAGTATCGCAACACTCATTAATATTAACCTTCTCTCTTTCTCCTCCATGTGAGTTCATTTGTTCCATTCACCAATATTTATAACACTTCTGTGTTTGTAAACACATACGTTTCCATACAATAACCCAAATGTATTATACATCAGATCTAAATTAGAAGGTTTATCTATGTTCCTGTATGATCTTTTTCAAGTATATATATATATATATATATATATATATATATATATATATATATATATATATATATATATATATATATATATATATATATATATATATATATTCTGGATAAGGTGCCTTTATCTGTTTCCTGGAGACACACTCAAGCTGGGACCCCCAGGAGACACTCAAGCTGAGACCTCCAGGAGACACACTCAAGCTGGAACCCCCAGGAGATACACTCAAGCTGGGACCCCCAGAAACACACTCAAGCTGGAACCACCAGGAGACACACTCAAGCTGGGACCCCCAGAAACACACTCAAGCTGGAACCCCCAGGAGACACACTCAAGCTGGGACCCCCAAGAGACACACTCAAGCTGGGACCCCCAAGAGACACACTCAAGCTGGAACCCACAGGAGACACACTCAAGCTGGGATTCCCAGGAGACACACTCAAGCTGGGACCCCCAGGAGACACACTCAAGCTGGGACCCCCAGGAGACACACTCAAGCTGGGACCCCCAGGAGACACACTCAAGCTGGAACACACTCAAGACTTACTGAAGTTGAGCTCAAATGAAGAAAGGAATATCTCCAATCCACTTGATCAAAAACCCTTCACAAGAATCATTCTTAATTTGTGACCTGACCTGTGACCATCATCAACTGGTCTATGGCCATGTGTGACCTGACTTCTTCCATCATTGAGAGGTCTCACTTAGTAAGTGTTCCAATAGTGAGTGTTCCAATAGTGAGTGTTCCACTAGTAAGTGTTCCACTAGTAAGTGTTCCACTAGTAAGTGTTCTACTAGTGAATGCCGGACCTATTTCACTAGTTTTCAAGCACACTAGTCTATTCATTTTAATTTAACTTCTACTCAACCTATTACACAAGCTAAGTTTTTCCAGGTGCTAAGAAAACAATTGACTGTAAATACTGTGTAGATTTAGTATATGAGGAATATGTGGGAGAAATCTGGAGTAATATCACTTGACTCTGCTGGTCACAGCATCCATCTCTCTCTCTCTCTATCTATTTATCTATCTATTATCTATATATATCTATCTATCTGCAGTAGTTGAATGTTTATCATAGAATTTTACACACACACATTAATTTTATTTAACTGTGGATAATTCTTGAGTTGTCTGCTGTATAGAAGAGGCGGGGTGGCCACACCTGGCCTGGCTTGTCACAACACACTCTTCAG
>WNWK01000028.1:652500-712500 GCA_009830355.1 Cherax destructor
ATGCTGCTCAGTGCTGAGAGAAACGTCGCCCAAGGTAAAGTTATTTGCGTGTTTTTATACACGAGGTTCAAGGCTTGTTGGCCCAGTAACCTAGTACCCCGAAAACGAGGTATTTTCTGAAAGATGGTGAAGGTAACTTTTTCAGCAATTGCTAATAATAATAATAATAATAATAATAATAATAATAATAATAATAATAATAATAACAATAATAATAATAAAATAAGAGGACGTTGGTAGGAGATAAAAGACAAGACTGCATATGTATGGTTAAGTCATTGTGCCAGGCAGTGTGTCTGCTGCTGCTGCTGTTGTTGCTGCTCCTCCTGCTGCTGCTGCTGCTGCTGTATAATTGTAGTTACTCTCTTTCCATCCTTGGATCAAACCCTGGTTGCCCCGTATTCCTCTTGAGCTGTATGACCCCCTACCCTTTCAGCGCTTCCCCATGAATACAATAATAATAATAATAATAATAATAATAATAATAATAATAATAATAATAATAATAATAATAATAATAATAATAATAATAAGAGGAGACATTTAACAGAAGGTAAATGTCAGAAGGTTTCTGTCTTGTCTTACCATTTAAAAGGGACAGTTCCTTGATGCTGGTGAAGGGCTCTTGATCACAGGAAACAGAGCTACCTTCCACTTCATTGGATCAAACCTAACTACTTCCCATTCCTCAGGCACTGTATGACACAACAGCTGACACACATTTCAACAGCTGACTGACACACAGCTGACAACACTTCAACAGCTGACAACACTTCAACAGCTGACAACACTTCAACAGCTGACAACATTTCAACAGCTGACAACACTTCAATATACTTTTCCCTACTCTTGCCGTCACACCTGATGGCCTCTTCCTCTGAGCTATTGTTCCAGCGATGCATTTCTCAAACGTCTTTCCAAAATCCATTGAAGCCACATCGACACTTTGTTTACATTCCACAGCCTCATAAAGATCTGAAAGTCGTGACACACATGATTTCCTTGCTCTAAACCCGTGTTACATTAGGTAAGGTTCGTCAGGAAACAGGACAAGTGTTTCCTGACGCGGGTCTTAGTCACATGATGACCCACAGCTGGAGCTTCTGGTCATCTGACCGAGGCTTCGAGCTCCTTGGGTCCTTTCCACTAAACTAGTAAATTTGGCGTCTCCGTCACCGTTTCCAGGATAAGGATTACAGTATCGGTACACAGAAGCAGCAGTATCGGTACACAGAAGCAGCAGTATCGGTATACAATACCCACAAGACGATAACACACATACCCAGGTGTTGGCCATGTGTCTTTTTCATCTGTGGTATATAATGCCGACTAGAAGAGGAATAAGACACATGAGCAACACCTGGGTATCTGTATTTGAAGGCGTTTCGCCCTCCAGTGGTTCTGTGAATTAATTACAGAGGTAATTTGAAAGTGTTGAAACTGAAGCCAGTACAAGACGAGGTAATCAGTCCCTCAGCCATGTCCGACAAACATATGGGACAGAAGTTTGCTTCTTAGCCTTGAGAGTAGACAAATATATTGGTGGGAATTATTGGATTTGAGAAAGACCTGCCAAGAACGGGCCAATAGGCCTGCTGTAGCGTTCCTCCAGTATTGTGTTCTTACGAGATAACAAGAGTACAGTGGCTAACAAACACACACAAGCGTACTAACAACACCGACAGGAAGGACAGAGGAGTAAGAACCAGCTGGACAGCCTCCAGCAAAAACACGCGAGGTGAGACAGTCGCAAACATTTACTCATTACCTCAAGGGGGGAACAAATTTCTTCCCTGCCCCCCCACGCTCTTCAAGGGAGGGAGGGCTCTTGATGCTGGTGAAGGGATCTTGATGCTGGTGAAGGGCTCTTGATGCTGGTGAAGCTATCTTTATGCTGGTGAAGGTCTCTTGATGCTGATGAAGGGATCGTGATGCTGGTGAAGGTATCTTGATGCAGGTGAAGGTATCTTGATGCTGGTGAAGGGCTCTTGATGCTGGTGAAGCTATCTTTATGCTGGTGAAGGTCTCTTGATGCTGATGAAGGTATCTTGATGCAGGTGAGGGTAACTTGATGCTGATGAAGGATCTTGATGCTGGTGAGGGTATCTTGATGCTGGTGAAGGTATCTTGATGCTGGTGAAGGGCTCTTGATGCTGGTGAAGGTATCTTGATGCTGGTGAAGGTATCTTGATGCTGGTGAAGGGCTCTTGATGCTGGTGAAGGTATCTTGATGCTGGTGAAGGTCTCTTGATGCTGATGAAGGGATCTTGATGCTGGTGAAGGTATCTTGATGCAGGTGAAGGGTTCTTGATGCTGGTGAAGGTATCGTGATGCTGGTGAAGGTATCTTGATGCTGGTGAAGGACTCTTGATCCAGGAAATTTGAGCTACCCCTCCAGTACCCCGCGTCTAACCTGATTATACCAAACATTCCTCAGATGTTGTATGACCCTTACGATTTTAGCGCTCCCCATGAAAATAATAATAATAATATATAATACATAATAAAAATATTAGCAATAATAATAACTATGATGATGATAATAATAATAATAATAATAATAATAATAATAATAATAATATATTATTATTATTATTATTATTATTATTATTATTATTATTATTATTATTATTATTATTATTATTATTATTATTATTATAGCAATAATTAATAATACTAATAATAATAATCCCACACACATCAATTAAGCGTGAGAGACTAGGAGGGCCAACTCATGTAACACAGTGCCAGCGCCTAGAAGGGCCAAGCTATGGTGGTGGTGCGAGTGCCACGCTCCTATTAGGGAGTGCCAGGCACTGCTTGGGAGTGCCAGGCACTGCCTGGGAGTGCTAGGCAGTGCCTTGTAGTGTCTTGCAGTGCCAGGCACTCCCTAATAGATCTTGCTCCGTCACTCCCACCAAGGTCTTGATGCTGCTGAAGGGCTCTTGATCCAGTGGATTAGAAACACCCTCCCCTTCCTCGAATCAAACCTGATTACTTCCCGTTTCCCCAGGCTTTGTAGAACCCTGTTAATATAAAGGAAGCGATATTGCTGAGTTAGTGGAAGCTAGTGATCTTTGGGAGTGTAAGCGCTGTCAGCGTTGTTACATTTAACTCTGATAGATTTTATAGAAATCGGTTAACCGAACTTGAGTTTCTGAAGTGAAAAGAACATTGGCTGAAGTTTAGAACTTATGTCATTCATCAGTTGTATACGATAGTGTCCCGTAGCTCAATTGCTAGCACACTTAGCTCACACACTGAGGACCGGAGGTCGATCCCCGGTACTGGTGGAAACATTAGGATGTGTTTCCATAAGACACCTGCTGTCCATGCTCACTTAGCAGTAAAATAAATACATGGGTAATATATATATATATATATATATATTAGTATGTCACTGATGTCAGCTATGGTCTGTATACCTTGTACATGTACTTGTATAAATAAAGATTATTATTATAGTGATGAATCATGCTGGCAGGTCATCAGTACTCAGATGTCTACGATACCTGTGATCTCTGGAAAAGTGCCGAATAAGTGATACTAAGTCAGTTTTCGTATTTGGGTTACCGTGTCCTTGCAGGAAATAGGTCTGAAATTGAGGTTTTGGTTTATAGGGCCACTGACAGCTTACACCGTACGGAACCCTTAGGAATCCTGGTCATGCCGGGAGGAAACTATGTTTTACTCTTTTTATTGATAAGATACATGTGTAGAACTTAGGTATCTCTGTTGACGAAACATTTCGCCTGCGTAGCAGGCTTCATTAGTCGAATACAGCTGTGAGTATGATCCTAGAGACAATAGAAGAAGTGAAGAAAGTGCTTAGAGGTGATCATTCCTCAGACTTGATTCTGCCTCGTAACTCTTTTTACTGTTTCTTTTCTTGGAGTTTCTCTAAGGAAACCAGACAGCAATGTCTAGCCGTCTGCCTAGAACTGTAGAGTCCTTCATGTGTGAGCATGAGTGGTCAAGGTAATGTTTACGTGGTATGACAGCGAGAGAATTTACGGTAAACGGTCGGCATTCCAGCGCCTGGCGAGGGGTTGTGATCATTGTGGTCTCCAAGATCACTGTGGACTCCAAGGTCATTGTGGTCTCCAATATCATTGTGGTCTCCAAGGTCATTGTGGTCTCCAAAATCACTGTGGACTCCAAGGTCATTGTGGTCTCCAAGATCATTGTGGTCTCCAAGATCACTGTGGACTCCAAGATCATTGTGGACTCCAAGATCACTGTGGTCTCCAAGATCACTGTGGACTCCAAGGTCATTGTGGTCTCCAAGATCACTGTGGTCTCCAAGATCACTGTGGACTCCAAGGTCATTGTGGTCTCCAAGATCACTGTGGACTCCAAGGTCATTGTGGTCTCCAAGATCACTGTGGACTCCAAGGTCATTGTGGACTCCAAGACCGTTGTGGTCTCCAAGATTATGGGTATTGATCCTGTGTAAGATAAAGGCTTACTTGCACGTGATTAAGCACTAGAACATATTAATTAGAAAAACCTTTCGGTCCTGGGACCTTTCATAACGGCTGTTAGAAGTGATCAAGGTCCCAGGACCGAAACGTTTTCTAATAAATACGTCCTAGTGTTTGCTCACCTGTCTTTCTAAGCCAATTTGTCGGTATCTATTAGCCAGGTTTATACAACAAGAAGAGATAACATCCCAGAACCACATCTGTTTGACTCATGTTTTCTGATACTGCCTAATAAAAATATATTATTAATAGACTGCTGTCTATAGAATAGACACTACTCACATAATAGATGCTAGTTATGGAATAGGTATTGCCTATTGCGGCCAACAGTAACAGCCTGGTTGATCAGGCTCTGATCCACCACGAGGCCTGGCCACAGACCGGGCCGCGGGGGGGTGGGGGGCGTTGATCCCCGAAACCCTCTCCAGGTATGCTACAGGTATAGAAAGATTTGTCTATAGAAAATAATAGCTTTATCATTACTATGTATAATGAAGCAAGGCTATGTATACTGAAGCAAGGCTATGTATACTGAAGCAAGGCTATGTATACTGACAGGTGTATGTCTTTTGAGGCTGTTGATCATGATAAAGAATTCTTGTCTGGTGATGAAAAGGTTGCGTGTAGTCGATAAGTTTGAAACCCACTTTAACCAATCACTTCCTAGCTTTTGTTTGCTTCTTTATCTTCTATATTCGGCATAGTATGTGTACTCACCTAGTTGTGGTTGCAGGGGTCGAGTCATAGCTCCTGGCCCCGTGTGTGAGTGTGTGTGTGTGAGTGTGTTTGTGTGTGTGTGTGTGTGTGTGTGTGTACTCACCTAATTGTACTCACCTAATTGTGGTTGCAGGGGTCGAGACTCAGCTCCTGGCCCCGCCTCTTCGCTGTCCGCTACTGGGTCTCTGCTCTCCCTGCTCCATGAGCTTTATCATACCTCGTCTTAAAACTATGTATGGTTCCTGCCTCCACTATATCTTTCTCTAGACTATTCCACTTCCTGACTACTCTGTGGCTGAAGAAATGCTGTGTGTGTGTGTGTATGTGTGTGTATGTGTGTGTGTGTATGTGTGTGTATGTGTGTGTGTGTATGTGTGTGTGTGTATGTGTGTGTGTGTGTGTGTGTGTGTGTGAGTGTGTGTTTGCCTCATTGACAGACCAAATAAAGATATAACAAACTCAGAAAGAGGGAGGTGGGAGAGGGGAGGAGAAGTGAGGGGACTGGGAAGGAGAGAGCAGCAGTGGGAGATGTGCTGAGAGAATGGCACTGGAGGTGGACTTGGCTGCTGTCACCATCACCAATGGCACTTGTTCAAACTTCCCGTCTCCAGCACTGTTCCTTTCTTGAGAGAAAGTAGGCGAAAGTAACTTAAAAAAACTAAATACTTATTATATATATATATATATATATATATATATATATATATATATATATATATATATATATATATATATAGTGAAGAATATTCATTGAGTCGTATTAACATAGATTTATGGTCCGTTCAAGGAAGGGAGGTGCCTTGATGCTGGTGAAGGGTTCTTGATTCAAGAAACTGGAGAAGCCTTCTCTATATCAAGCCTGATTACCTCCCATTTGCCAGGTCCTTCCCCAGAAATATAAATAATAATAATAATAATAATAATAATATTATCATTATTATTATTATTATTATAGAAATACTACTACTATAACTAATAATAATAATAATAATAATAATAATAATAATAATAATAATAATAATAATAATAATAATAATAATAATAATAATAATAATAATAATAATAATAATAATAAAATGTTCCACTTAACGGCATCAATTCATTTCTTAAGAAGCGTAAAAGCCAGCACTGATACGCAATAGATTTACATTGTTTATGTTTGTTTTACAGGCGTACTTTCCTACCTTCTTGCCTAAGTGACTCACAAACACCCTTGCAATACACTCTACCTAAATACAACGCCCACTACAACATCCAATGGTTTTCCCAGCTGCATGCGTTGCTTAACAAAGAGGTTTAAACACAACTGCGTCATAAATACTACATTAAGAGCTGGCGGAACTCTTTCTCGACGAGCGAGACGCAAGACTCACTGCCTTCAAGCCTGGTACAGAGACTATGTACAGAGTATAGCTGAATATATACACGACGCGTCGTACTAAGGACAGCTCTGCTTTCTGTAAACGGAGTCTGTCTGCCAGACACACCGCGTGAGATGCATCACAAGTATCTCTTATCTCAAAAAGTATCTTTTTACTCAAATGCTGTCTCTTCAAACATCTCCACAAACATCTCCACAAACATCTCAAACATTACCTCCAACATCGTCTCGTATGCACAAAACAGCCTCGGCAGACAATATTTACAGAGCCACAAAGGGCCAGGGGGCCCTGCAGAGAAAAAGGCATTCGTAATTTTTGACTATTACGCAACGTGATCAAATAATACACATTAAAAGTTTCGAAATTGCTGCCGGGGACAAGGCACTTTGGAGTCTTTTTGGGAAGAAAATTGTGCCCGTGTTGAGGCAGGAACCACAATAAACCACAGGAGGACAGTTTTTAAAGGACAAGACAGAGACCAAGGAAAAATACTCTTGTTATGCAACCGGGAAAAAAAAGTCTTTACGAGAGAAAGAGGAATGAGAAACAGCTGAGAATAAGAGACAGAGACCAAGAGAAGACAAAGAGAGAAAGATCAATATATATATATATATATATATATATATATATATATATATATATATATATATATATACATATATATATCCTCGTTGGATCTCATTTCAATGCTGTATTTATTTGCCAAGAAAAGCTTTTATTAGTCTTTTAGAAACCTCGCGTCACGTCACAGTATTTTGTTTACAGTGGTGATCTTTTGTTTGCGCTTGTGGTATCTTGTTTACAATTTTGGCCCCTTCCTGTGAACATTCTTGATTTTCTCCTGTCCTGTTTATGATAAGTTTCCTGTTAACGTGTCTCCTCTCTCTCTCTTCTCTTCGTTCCCTCAACTGGGGCTCCCCTCATCAAAATACATTCATTGGAAATCATCAGTAATAAGCACCAGATTGGCAGATCCGTTCTAACGGTTTAAAGAATATTTAGCTAACACTGCCTGGATAACCTCATCGACTTACCCAAGTCCCCAGGTATGACACGAGACAGCTGTCACCTTTGACAGACAGCTGCACAGTAAGTCATCTTTGGGAAGGCTGCTGGCTGATGTGACAGCTCTGACTTAGCTCATCCGCTGAGAATTACTTTCGACAATGTGTCAGTCCTTCCTCTGATTTGTAAGTTGCTCGTAAGTAGTAATTTCAGCATTAATAAATGGTTTAATAAGTAAGAGTTTAACATACGGACTTTTCATCAATATATAAGTAACACTAACTTGTGTACTTTTAGCATTTTAAGTGGGATTTTTACCATATTCTCTCCAACAGGAGGCCTGGTCATGGACCGGGCCGCGGGGGCGTTGACCCCTGGAATTCTCTCCAGGTAGACTCCAGGTAGACTGTTCTATTGGTTTCTTCTCGAAATGTTTAATCATAACAAAAATTTTTAAAGGGGTATACCGGTAAGCCAGCGGAAGGCCTCGGTCAGATGACCAAAAGCTGCAGTGACGAACCTTACCTAATCTAACCTCTAAGAGTTTATCATGAATTAACGACAATCTAACCAGCCAAACCTAGCCTAACCTAAGCTAACCTAACCAAAGCAATGTTTCTAAAGAAACTGCAAGCAAAAGTTATATCAAATGCTTACGTTTTTTTGCAATGTTAAACGTACGTAAGTTGCTAATGTCTGGAGACACAGCTGGTACTTTGCATTTTGACTTAAATTGAAAAAAAAAAATGCGAAAACAAGGAACTTTAATATACAGCATCACCAAGGAAAAGAAACAATTCGTCAGATGCTAGATTCAATTATTTAACTAGTGTTTAGCTAGGAAGTCAAAAGAATTAGGTGGACATGTGCCATGTGGATCTCTGAAAGCATAGCGGTCCACGAACAGCGGTCCACGAACAGCGGTCCACGAACAGCAGTCACAGCTATATTTCAAAAGAATTATTGGGCAATACATTACTCCTTAATTCCTTAAATTTCTAGATAAATCCAAGCATATTTATTGAGGGACTTAGCACTCCTGATGAAGTTTTGCACTGAGAGGCCGCCTTCAATGGCTGTCATGTCACGGCTGCCTTCAATGGCTGTCATGACACGGCTGCCTTCAATGGCTGTCATGTCACGGCTGCCTACAATGGCTATCAAGTCATGGCTGCCTTCAATGGCTGTCATGTCACGGCTGTCTTCAATGGCTGTCATGTCACGGCTGCCTTCAATGGCTGTCATGTCACGGCTGCCTTCAATGGTTATCATGTCACGGCTGCCTACAATGGCTATCAAGTCATGGCTGCCTTCAATGGCTGTCCTGTCACGGCTGCCTTCAATGGCTGTCATGTCACGGCTGCCTTCAATGGTTATCATGTCACGGCTGCTTTCAATGGCTGTCATGTCACGGCTGCCTTTAATAGGGATACAAAGAGCCGCGGGATTATAAACACTGACCATCGCACACCACCATGACGTGTATTATAATGAAGCTAACTGATTCTCTCTCTCTCTCTCTCTCTCTCTCTCTCTCTCTCTCTCTCTCTCTCTCTCTCTCTCTCTCTCTCTCTCTCTCTCTCTCTCTCTCTCTTTTCACATCCCGTCTTTGTTTATGTTTTGCTTTCGTTAAAGTGGCCTCAGGCTAATCAGCCTACATAAACCTCTGGGTTTTTCTTTAGTTCCAAGTAGTGTAACTGGTGCCACTGTGGATAAAAAAAAGAATATCAATGAACAGACGATGACTGCTTTAGCCAGTGACCCACCATTGTAAGGGGTTTCATACTGGGCTCCACAGAACCTCAAGGGATCCATGAAACCTTTTTGAGGTTCCCCAAAAACTTTTCTCGTGGAACGTCAAGAAATGCGGGAGGTGAGATGATTTATACCATTACGTTTATTGCATTGCCACACACTTGTTTTTATTTTTAATTAGAAAACGACTAACAACGCAGAAAGAGGTCAGGAATGAAGGGTGACTGAAATACATTAATAATATATGAATGTTAACAATGAAACGGCCAAGTTTCAGAACTGTCCGCACTACCATTAGGACTTTGCTTCACTCTAGCAAGACTGCAGATACCTCTGACTCAACATAGCTAATCGACTACTCTACATCACAACTCATCCCATCTAGCCAGAAGAAATGTCAGTGTGTTTTCGCTGATATTGGTCTTCGCTAGATCCACCTTACACCTTCACAACAAGAGTTCCTAAGCCTTCGGTGTATATATATATGTTCTTGCACTACCGTCCACCGGATGGATATGAGGTGCATAATAAACTAGCTACTACCATCCACAGAACGGGTATGGGATGTACAATAAACTAGTCACTACCATCCACAGGATGGATATAAGGCCTTACTGATATATATAGTCTATGCACTACTACTGATCCACCAGGATGGATATAAGGCAAATAAACTAGCCACTACCATCCACAGGATGGGTATAAGGTCCACAATAAACTAGTCACTACCATCCACAGGATGGATATAAGGCACACAATAAACTAGCCACTACCATCCACAGGATGGATATAAGGCACACAATAAACTAGCCACTACCATCCACAGGATGGATATAAGGCACACAATAAACTAGCCACTACCATCCACAGGATGGATATAAGGCACACAATAAACTAGCCACTACCATCCACAGGATGGATATAAGGCACACAATAAACTAGCCACTACCATCCACAGGATGGATATAAGGCACACAATAAACTAGCCACTACCATCCACAGGATGGGTATAAGGCACACAATAAACTAGCCACTACCATCCACAGGATGGTATAAGGCACACAATAACACCACTACCATCCACAGGATGGATATAAGGCACACAATAAACTACCATACCATCCACAGGATGGATATAAGGCACACAATAAACTAGCCACTACCATCCACAGGATGGATATAAGGCACACAATAAACTAGCCACTACCATCCACAGGATGGATATAAGGCACACAATAAACTAGCCACTACCATCCACAGGATGGATATAAGGCACACAATAAACTAGCTACCTCGGCGGCAAAATCTAACAAAAAACTCTTTCAAACGCATTTTCCATAGAGCATACAACCCACATGTCAGTCGCTAGTGAGGTGGACCGTGAGGGAGGGTAGGTTAGGTTAGGTTAGGTTAGGTTAGGTACTATTCATCAGGAAACAGGACAGGTGTTCCTCGACGCTGGTCTTAGTCATATGACCCGCAGCTGGAGCTTTTGGTCATCTGACCGAGGCCTTCCACTGGCTTACCACTCCACCCCCTTTAAAGGTTATAATTGCTACCACATTAATGTGGAGGAGGATGTTACGCTCTGTACGGGACAACGGCGTGTGGATTTACCCGTATGGGTCATTGTTTTCCTTACATGAGGTGGAAAACGTAGCTCACGTCAGCCAGGGAACGTTTCGCCACTGACGGAAAATTCTTGTCATTTTTTTCCTTACGAACAAAACACCAACACCTGCCCACTTGCAGCTTCCTCCTCCTCCTCCTCCTCCTACCGTCTTCCTTGCTGCTTCTTGATTTATCAGTTCACATATTTTCTCTGTTTTTGTATCCGTGTCTCTGTTCTGCCTTTCTTCCTTCAAGGGAGTGGCGAAGGGTTCTTGATCCAAGGAATCGGAGCTGCCTCTTTCCTTCCTCGAATGAAATCTTAATTCCTATTCACTCCTCAGTGTGTTTACCTCCTCCCTGGAAACCCTTGACCACCTGGAAACCCTTGACCACCTGGAAACCCTCTCCCACCTGGAAACCCCTCTCCCACCTGGAAAACCCTCTCTCACCTGGAAAACCCTCTCCCACCTGGAAACCCCTCTCCCACCTGGAAAACCCTCTCTCACCTGGAAACCCCTCTCCCACCTGGAAACCCCTCTCTCACCTGGAAACCCCTCTCTCACCTGGAAACCCCTCTCCCACCTGGAAAATCCTCTCTCACCTGGAAAACCCTCTCTCACCTGGAAAACCCTCTCTCACCTGAAAAACCCTCTCTCACCTGGAAACCCCTCTCCCACCTGGAAACCCCTCTCCCACCTGGAAACCCCTCTCCCACCTGGAAAACCCTCTCTCACCTGGAAACCTCTCTCCCACCTGGAAACCCCTCTCTCACCTGGAAACCCCTCTCTCACCTGGAAACCCCTCTCCCACCTGGAAAATCCTCTCTCACCTGGAAAACCCTCTCTCACCTGGAAAACCCTCTCCCACCTGGAAAACCCTCTCTCACCTGGAAACCCCTCTCCCACCTGGAAACCCCTCTCCCACCTGGAAACCCCTCTCTCACCTGGAAAACCCTCTCTCACCTGGAAAACCCTCTCTCACCTGGAAAACCCTCTCTCACCTGGAAACCCATCTCCCACCTGGAAACCCCTCTCCCACCTGGAAAATCCTCTCTCACCTGGAAAACCCTCTCTCACCTGGAAAACCCTCTCTCACCTGGAAAACCCTCTCTCACCTGGAAAACCCTCTCTCACCTGGAAACCCCTCTCCCACCTAGAAACCCCTCTCCCACCTGGAAACCCTTGTATGCCGTCCCTGGAACAGCTTCAATGGATGCCTATGCTTGTTCTCCTGTGAATAAACCCACCCAAAAAATCATTTTCTTTTCTACCTCTCCCCTTCCTGCATCATCCGCCCCCTTGTGTTCCCCTCTTTCTCTTGTTCCTCTCGCTCTTTTATTTATATTTCCTATTCTGTTTTCTGGGTTGCTTACTCAACCTCACTCATCATTTTTTTATCTCTCTTTCATCGTTTATCTCTCTCTTTTTTTCCACGTTTCTTCGTGTGTGTGTGTGTGTGTGTGTGTGTGTGTGTGTGTGTGTGTGTGTGTACGAGCATGTAAACAGCTATCAACAGGAAGTGCCTGCAGAACTTACATGACTACTAATGAGGCCATTCCATCATTAGTATGGCACCTCTGAGCCTGGTATGACTCTGCGTCGATGAACAAGGGCAGGACAGAGATCGCAACGAGCGCAGATGGATGTCACAACCTCCCACAGGAGACGGAAGGAGATGCAATGAGGTCACAGTAAACAGGTGATATCACAATATGCAGAACAACCATTGTGGATAAATAGTGAAATTCCAAGCGCTTTCGTGACTTCTCACATTATCAAGGATTCGTGAGAAATCACGAAAGCGCTTGGAACTTCACTGTTTTTTTCACATGGTTGTTGTGCACATGGGAGAAGATGTTATATACCTGAGATGTAACGTAGACCTGGTCGTTAAGATTACGCAAGCAGACCACCTGATGGTTGAAAGCCAGCAACAGGCTTTAGACCAACTATAAGATTAGTGTTATTAACCTGTAGGCTTAATTCCAGCTATAGTTTTAATATCGTATTTTGGCTAAGGTCAGTACTATATTTACGGTCACTTAGAAATATATACCTGATATGTAAATATTTGTTCATTCTATTTTACTCGTACTAGTTCAGACCCCCTTTGGCTCTCTGTTACAGGCTGATTTTTTGTCCACGTTGCTGTAAGTCATAAAACAATTATATTTCCTGAAGGAAATTAACATTACTGATTGTGACTGAAGTCAATATTAAACTGAAAGCTTCAACGTACCTTAGTGAGTTGGGCGATTTTTTTGTTCATGCGGAAGAGAAGTTCTGGAGTCAGCATGGCTTCTATAGACCCGTTGATAGTGGGACCTCCACCACCAGGAGGTCCTTTTGGGACGTCAGAATCCTCTCCTCCCCGTCCAGACATTTTGGTCAGTGTCAGGATCCCACACAGCACTCAACCAACACCACTTTACCCACACTGTTCGAGTCCTTCTTTAGGTAGCAAATTCTATCGCGAATTCCTTATAATTTGTTTTTCACTTTGTTTACAGAAATGGGACTGTGAGGAGACGGAGGGCTATATGCTGGAGATAACGACAATACTGACAGCGACCAGGTAGAGTCAGTGTAAGCTGGTGGAACCTTAGAAGCTGTCAGACCTCGAGGAAGCGTCTTGACCCTTTGGTCACCTTGGATTCTGATGGTCATGTGGAAGTCTGGCGGCTTGTTCACCTCGAAGGAGCCTAGTGTCCACACGAGAGCCTAGGCAACTTGGGGACCTGAGCTTAGGCACCACTGGGAAACCTAGTGACCACCTGTTGGCCTCGTGGAGGGCTAATGTCCACACGAGAGCCTAGGCAACTTGGGGACCTGAGCTTTGGCACCACTGGGAAGCCTAGTGACCTCCTGTTGGCCTCGTGGAGGGCTAATGTCCACACGAGAGTCTAGGCAACTTGGGGACCTGAGCCTGGGGGACCACTGGGAAACCTAATAACCACGTGGGAGAATGGTAATCACGTATAATCTCAGAAACCACGTGGGATTTGGTATGCTTGTGGTGGCTCCCGTCCTTAACTGCCTCTAACAGACACCCATTTGGTTTCCCTCGTAACAGAAAAAAAAGAGTTCGATAAGTCGTGTGTCGATTCGGTTCAGGTTTTATTTCGTTTGATTTAGATTCAATTTTAAGTGGTTTAATCGGTCAAATGTATGTGGCCTTCACCTGTGCCTTCTCGTATACAAACCATGGATCTTAATGCACTTCTCTAAGAGGCCTGAAAGTGAAAAAAGTAATTAAATACGACGCTTTTTTTTTATCAATAACAGATTTTCATGCCTTCATAATTTACGCCGAGAATTCCTTCTTTCGTATACGCATTTAAAATATGCAGCAATAATTAATATAGATTCACATGGATTAGTAGCATTGATCCTCGTGAACAGAGATCACAAGAGATATTATTAAGCACTGCAATGTCGCTGTGTTTATACTTAATGTCTAGTTTCAATGAGATTCAGTGAGACTTATGGCGCATCCCAGTCATCTGGCGTACACGATATATACACCAAGAGGTGAAAAATGGTATTGTGATGCAGACAAAATGTGGAAAAAGACACTTATGTATAGTTCAGGACGTTTATTAAAGGAAACGTTTCGCCAAAAGTGACTTCTTCAGTCCACTCGTGGCGAAACGTTTCGTCTAATAAATGTCCTGAACTGAACGTTTCTTTTGCTCACACACCGAGAGGTGCACGTCTCTCAGCGTATATACGAGGAGAATTTGCTTTAGTAACTATCTAAAGGATTAAACAGCGCGTAATTTCCTCTGTCTTTTAATAACATGTTCATTTTTCCACTATAATCTACCTTGTCCATAATTACTATCGCATTTGCTTTGTCTGTTTCGTAAGGTGAACTCCAGGATCTTTCCTTAATTCATGGTATAACTTAACAAATCTTTGAGGACAATTGTGTTGTAGAGGTCTGAGCTTTGTGTTGCAGAAGTGTTGCAGTTGCAGAGATCTGAGCTTGGTGTTGCAGTTGCAACACCATGGATTAAGGAAAGATCCTGGACTTCACCTTACGAAACAGACAAAGCAAATGCGATAGTAATTATGGACAAGGTAGATTATAGTGAAAAAATGAACATGTTATGTGCCTGTTAAGGTATTCTTGACTAGAGGTGAGAAGGTTACATGCAGCCTTATTGGCCCTCGTGTAATCGAAAGGATTTAAGCCTTATTAACCGTAACTGGCGCACACACGGTGGACCTTTCTTGTAGAACAATATACAAAATCCCTTTCGGAAGGGAAAGTATCACCTTCGACGTTCCCCACCAAAACAGGACTCGAAGTTACTGGGGCAACTAATGCATCTACCCAACTTGAACACTATTTGCACCTCACGAAGCATCTGACAGTTGGTAAAGAATCAACACTTGCGTCTAGCTACGTCTAGCATGAGTGCTCAAGTTAGCATCATGTCTGTGACGAACCCTTGAGTGCTGGCCTCGAGTGCGAGGTCTGTCTCCCCACGGTCACTAAAGGAACACTCCAGTGCCGGCTTCGAGTGCGAGGTATGTCTCCCCACGGTCACTAGACGACACAAACTGGCACCTCCACGTCTGCCACACCTTGTGTTGGCACAGCTAAACCAACTGAACATACCCAGGAGCAACAGGTAAATCCTCTTTAGCCCTTCGACCTCCCTCTACCTCGCGGAAATATCTCTGGAGAACAGTTCTCTTGTACCGGGTACACCATTGTTCCTGCCGCTCTTGCCAAACACTTCCGTCCATCACAATGTAAATATTATATATATATAGACTAAGGCAGCAGAACATTGCTGGTGTTCCCACAATGTAACTGTCATATAAAATAGAGTAGAAACACTGCAACACAGGTGATATGCAACGTTTGGTGGTCCTCGTACAGTCGATAGGCTTCAAACCAAATAAACCAACTTGAACGAGTCATCGTGGGACAGAAAACTCGTGGACAGAAGACTCGTGGACAGAAGACTCGCGTCAAGAAACTTGTTCAGTTTCTCCTGAAAAATACTCAGTGATTTTTTATGAGCGTCAACGTGGCCTTTATAACCTTCAAGTCTCCCACGCTGAACACATTATTTATGTAAATAATAAAAAATGGTTCGATCACTTCATTTTCACTTTTATTTGTGACAAGTGGCAAATCACTGTGGATCGTTCAAAGAGTAGTGAAGGCTCAATCCTCCGTCCACAGGATATCTTATCCATTCCTGTTAATAATAACCAGGGGCGGGTTCAGGGGCGGATCCAGGGGCGGGTCCAAGGGCGGGTCCAGGGGCACCATATTGTCTCCTGGTCAACTCTCAAAGATTTTTTGTGTTAATATATTTTTGATCCGCATTTAGTGTTATTGTTTATTAAAGTGTTACTACTATTAAAAAAATCATAATTTCTTTACATTTAAAGCCACGACATCACAATAGATTGCCTCTCTGGCAAACTATAGTCTCTTCTCTGGACAATTCCTGGATCATTGCCTGCTAGCAAGTGTTTACCTTGACATAAATCCATTCATGGGCCACGACCACTTGCCACGCAATCTCCAGCTGCTACATCTCACTCTAGGCTCCAGTATATAAGTCTCTGGCCTCAGGTCTCTGTTTTGAATTAAGGAACTGACCACAAGAGGCCTGGTTTAGCATCAGGCTGCAAGGTAGTGACCACAGGAAGCCTGATTTAGGACTAGGCTGCTGGGCAGTGACCTCCGGAAGCCTGGTTTAGAACCAGGCTGCTGGGCAGTGACCTCCGGAAGCCTGATTTAGGACCAGGCTGCTGGGCAGTGACCTCCGGAAGCCTGGTTTAGGACCAGGCTGCTGGGCAGTGACCTCCGGAAGCGACTGCAGGTCACCTACAAGTAAGCAACTATCAAGGCTGGGGGACTGATCACCTCAAAATTACCTTTCCAGTTCTTCTAACATCTTCAGTGTTATAATCACCTGTATTCGACTGAAGAAGCCTGCTGGGCAGGCGAAACGTTCCTACAATAAAAACATCTAAGTGTTTGTGCCGATGTTGCAAACAATTTATGTGAGAAGACACTCTGGGCAGCTCCGGTTAACAGGTACACGACAGCTCTACGGACCGATGTCCTTTGAAATTATGTAATGGACGTTCTCGTGCTATTTAGAGGTGTGATGTCCGTGAGTACAGTGATACGTGAACCTGAGCCCTGAGGCTCAACCTGACTGACTACACTAGATGTATTTCTGTCGCTGTGAGACACATGAAAGTATTTCCGGAACTAGACCCTTTAAGGAGGGTGCCTAGATGCCGGCGGGCTCTTGATCCTTGGAATTGAGGTTCTCGGACCCTTGAAACAAAAGAGGATTGCCTCCTCATTCCCTATGTGCTTCTTACGTGTGTACAATACAAATAATTTAGCTAACATGTCTCCAGAACCCGGCCTGGTGACCGCCTGGTCAACCAAACTCTTGGTGTTGGCGGCTCGCTGACCCATATATCCATCACAGCCTGGTTGATCTGATACTTGATGGAGTCAGTGATGCACTTTCCTTCTAAATACTTCCCCACTTGTCCCGGCAGTGTTTCCCGTATCTGCTGAACAATCTTTGATAACTGAAAACAGGTTCAAGAGTCCCTGACAACGGATGTTGACATAGTGTTCTCTTATTGTGCCCAAGGCGCCCCTGCACTCCCAAAATAAACCTCTTTTTTAACACAATTTTGGCTCTCGCCGAAGGTCTGGTGTTTTTTTTTAATATATTAGACAAATTTGATTAAGAAAACAAATATAACGAAAAAAACTGCATTTGTGGTCAGAGTGAAGCCCATGTTAACCTACATCTTATAGGCCCCTGCCACGAGGGTTGAGACTCGAGAATGGCTTACCTAGCATAGGCTAGTAGGCCTACTGCAGAGCTCCTCCAGTCTTATTCTCATGAGTCTTCTGAGAGTACCTGAAGACGATCTCTGGGGGATGGGTCAGCGCCCCAACAGCCAGGTCTCGGAGCAGGACCTTGCCCTCAGCATCTCCTAGCCCTTTTAGAGGGTTAGGAGAGGCTGGTGAAGGTCTCTTGATCCAAGGAACTGGAGATAACCTCCCCTTCCATAGATCAAACCTGTTGAAACCTCCCATTTCCCAGAGTCACCATCTGGACACCCATCACACATATATATATATATATATATATATATATATATACTGCTGTTCTCAGGGTATATACATCGAGAGAAATACACTCCAGAGAACATTTACACTAGTTCGATGTTTAGTTGGCACTAGGCTCTGGTGTGGCGCCGCCGAGAACAATCAGCACCACTGGGACCAACTCACAAATGCGCAAAAAGCTTGATCAAGTCCCTGGGGGTAAGAGACACATTTACAACACGTGGGACATTTTAATAAGAAAACGTTTCGCCCACTAGGGGCTTCGTCTATCCCTTGTCAATAGGACTGACGAAGGACGGAGTGAGGGATACGTTTCCTTAACAAAATGTTCCACGTGTGTCTTTACCCCAGAACATGAAGGTCGTGATGTCCCTAGTACTTGTACCTAACGGTAGTGATGTACCTAGTACTTGTACCTGACGGTAGTGATGTACCTAGTACTTGTACCTGACGGTAGTGATGTACCTAGTACTTGTACCTGACGGTGGTGATGTACCTAGTACTTGTACCTGACGGTGGTGATGTACCTAGTACTTGTACCTGACGGTGGTGATGTACCTAGTACTTGTACCTGACGGTAGTGATGTACCTAGTACTTGTACCTGACGGTAGTGATATACCTAGTACTTGTACCTAACGGTAGTGATATACCTAGTACTTGTACCTGACGATAGTGATGTACCTAGTACTTGTACCTGACGGTAGTGATGTACTTAGTACTTGTACCTGACGGTAGTGATATACCTAATACTTGTACCTGACTATAGTGATATACCTAGCACATGTATCTAACGGTAGTGATATACCTAGTACTTGTACCTGACGGTAGTGATGTACCTAGTACTTGTACCTGACGGTAGTGATATACCTAGTACTTGTACCTGACGGTAGTGATGTACCTAGTACTTGTACCTGACGGTAGTGATATACCTAGTACTTGTACCTAACGATAGTGATGTACCTAGTACTTGTACCTGACGGTAGTGATATACCTAGCACATGTACCTAACGGTAGTGATATGCCTAGTACTTGTACCTAACGGTAGTGATATACCTAGTACATGTACCTGACGGTAGTGATATACCTAGCACATGTACCTAACGGTAGTGATGTATCTAGTAGTGATATACCTAGTAGTGATATACCTAGTACTTGTACCTAACGATAGTGATGTACCTAGTACTTGTACCTGACGGTAGTGATATACCTAGTACTTGTACCTAACGATAGTGATGTCTACCTGGAGTCTACCTGGAGAGAATTCCAGGGGTCAACGCCCCCGCGGCCCGGTCTGTGACCAGGCCTCCTGTTGGACCAGAGCCTGATCAACCAGGCTGTTACTGCTGGCCGCACGCAGTCCAACGTACGAACCACAGCCCGGCTGATCAGGTACCGACTTGAGGTGCCTGTCCAGTGCCTGCTTGAAGACAGCCAGGGGCTTGTTGGTAATCCCCCTGATGTATGCTGGGAGGCAGTTGAACAATCTTGGGCCCCTCACACTTATTGTGTTGTCCCTCAACGTGCTAGTGGTACCCCTGCTCTTCATTGGGGGGATGTTACATCGCCTGCCGAGTCTTTTGCTAACGATAGTGATATACCTAGTACTTGTACCTAACGGTAGTGATATACCTAGTACTTGTACCTAACAGAACTCCATCTTGAGTCAAGCACCGTCGACAGGTTGGCTGATTAATGAGGTTTGAAGCCTATCACCTGCCATCCCCGCCGGATCAAGATTACTTTAATCCCTAGAATGATGATTAAAATAAACTCCCAGTGTATAAATACCGAAAGGCATACAACCCACGGTGTATATATCCCATGCTACCATATACAGTATAGGATTGCGTCACTTGTAAGTATGCCATCAGAAAACGTAAGGTAATATATATATATATATATATATATATATATATATATATATATATATATATATATATATATATATAGATTGATTGATAGACAGACAGAAGTGGATCCCAGAAGGGGCTCAAATTATACAGACCAATTAATCTTCTGTGTTTCTGTCTCCATATGGTGGTTATTATTGAGCATAGATAGATAGACGAGAGATAGAAATAGATTTTTCTAGTAATCCAAGACGACCACGAAGGAGTGGTAAATATAAACTATCACTGAATTGTACCACATTATCTCACCCTGGGTGTCAATATACTCTTTGCATTAAACTAAGTTCGTGTCTGTATTGTAATCGAGTCTTGTTTCAGTTTAAATCCATCACATTCGTGTTATTTCGTCGTTAAGGAATTTGCAAGCAGATTTTCAGGTCTTGATGCGTAATAGCATCAGTCACACAAGAGACCCACAACTTTGAAGTGAATATTAGGCTATGTTTCGGTCCGCTCTGAGTCCTTATCAAAGAGCGCGTGTAGGATGGATCGAAACTTAGTCCAGTTCTAATTTTCGGTTTGTGGGATGCGAGTTGTTCAACCCACTTATGCACTATGAAGTAGTAACTAGTCGACTGCTGTGGGTCAAATCCCGGGGAACAAAAGGACCCGAATGGAAATAAGCCACATTGCTTGGCTTCCTCGAGTTATCCTGAGATATGAACCCTCCTGGGTTACTAATCCGAGTTAAGACAATGTTTTTTCCCTGCTTCTACTTGAGATCAAATCGTCCAAGGAAAGGTTCAGAGCGCAGAGACACGGGATTAGCGTCGTCTTGAAGGTGTTGAGAGACACTTCTCACCTCGGGTCAACATCTTGGAGGGGCATAGTCCCACCGCCCCACACGCACGCACACACACGCACACCCACACTAGTCCACTACTCCACTGACACCTGGCTCCATCACACAACCCACACCATCCTGCCCATGCCAACTATATCCCCCGGCCTTCCAAATCTTCCTCGTCCGCCCCATTCATGGGGTATTGTTGCTCTTCTGCCTGGGGTGCATCACATGCAGTGTCTGACGCGCTTGTGACCCTACAATATTCATGACTAAAAAACGGCAGCTAATGATGTGCCTTAGTGTTGGGACAGAAAGTTACATGAAGCCACTGCCATGTCTTCTCAATATATATCTAATTTAGGCACTTACTGACGGCCCCGACAGATTTACTGCCACAGTAACACACTAAAATATTTTCCCAGTAGAATGGTTAGAGTCATACCTACAATGACCTAGTTTTCTGTCATGTATTCATGTTAGAACCGAGACTGTTTGGGTTAATAGCAGCCCTCATGTGCGTGGTATAGGGCTTACAAATTGGTAATGAAGGCGACAATGGCAGCCTCGAGGCTGGCGAGGACCCAGGGCTATCATTGGGACGGTGTCCGGCGCCAACTCGTCTTCACACTACCAGAAAACGAAGATTTTGGCGACATTAGAGAAAACCCATTTAACAAGTCTTCTGTGGGGAAACTCAACTATTACTGTGAGTCTCGATTGGCTTCTTGGGCGATATTCTGCAAAAGCTAGTTTTGAAACGTGTAATTTGTCGTATTGTCTTAGTACGTCATTCGGACTACATTCCTCTCGCGTTGGATGTAGATCTACGAGCGAAAGAACTTTCAAATGCAGTCACATCATGCAGCGTTCTGTGCACATAGGATTTAACGTGTGTAAGTAGGTTTATTCAGGTACAGGTACACATAAATACACTTACATAAATTATTATACATAGCAGCATATAAGTAGATTACCTAGGATAACCCAAAGAAGTCAGACACGTAACTTCCTTCCCGGTCTCTCCCCTTCCTTCACAATAGACAAGTTTATTTTACAAATGGTAACTAAAACACACTGTGAAACCCAGCAGAACACTTAATATAGTCACGCAAGGTCACAGCATCATTACATGTAGTATTATGTGAGTATTTAACGCAGATGATTGCTGGCTGGGTATATTAATGGAGTTGAGAACCTCTCTGCGCTTCTGTAAACTATGTTATCTTAAGAAAACAGATGGTTATTAAGCACCAGTGCAGGCAATACTCTCAGTGGGCGTCTCAACAGACCAACTCATTCTAAGCGTCATCAACGGAATATGAAGAGAGATCAGTTTCCTTAAATCCGTTATGTTCCTCCTGTTGCATGCGAACGCAAGTCCCTGTTGGAGATGCATCTGTTGCATCTGTTGTCTCCATTTATCTAACAGTAGATAAATACCTGGATGTTAGTCGATTCGGTGGTATCCTGGGGAAGACCCCAGTGGTGGTAAACAATATTACGTGTTATGGGTTAATAACTCTCCTGTGTTGGTTTCTGTGTTATGGGTTAATTGCTCTCCTGTGTTGGTTTCTGTGTTATGGGTTAATTGTTCTCCTGTGTTGGTTTCTGTGTTATGGGTTAATTGCTCTCCTGTGTTGGTTTCTGTGTTATGGGTTAATTGCTCTCCTGTGTTGGTTTCTGTGTTATGGGTTGTTTGAGTGGCTCTCGCGAGCACAATTTCTAATCTTCATTGTTCGCCTGGTGCAGCGATACGGTGTACGGCTTCTGCTGGTGCTGTACCCGCTGGTGGAGAGTCCTGGTCTACCAGCGCCTCCACACACCCTCGTCACCATCGCAAGAGAGTCTGCAGGAAGCGTCTTCACCAATGGAACAAAGTGAGAGGTGTCGACCAAGAGTTGACCTTGATGTCAATGAGCAGTACTTAAAGGTACTGAGGCATCTATGGTTTTAGAAAGACACATAATGGGGGGGGGGAGAGGTCGCAAAGATGAGATTTTGCGGGAATTTTTAACCCGGGGGGGGAGGGTTAGCCACCCGGGATAACCCAATAAAGTCAGTGTGTCATTATTATTACAATCAATTATTATTATAATCAAAGAAAGCTCTAAACCGACTATGCTCATTATTACACTCAATGCTAAGCGTTAAACCCACAAGGGTCATACAGCAAGTGCGTCATCGGGGACTGTCTGTCTTATTTCCGTTGTGGTCCTTGAATTTTCTCCCCCAGGATGCCACCCACAATAGTCAACTAACACCCAGGTACCTACTTACTGCTAGGAAAACAGGGGCAGCTTGTGTAAGGTGACTAACACCCAATGAAACACAAAAGTAAAAAAAAAAATCATATGCATTTTCATAATGTATTTCAAGAAAAACTATAATAAACAAACAAAAAAGTGTTTAAAGCAACAATTTATACAATTCAAGTTTTTGTTATAAACAATAACATTTACTCTCAAGAAAACAATTTTCTTCATGGTAACTTAAATCGTAACTACCAAATGTTTATGTTGTTTAATAATTATAGAGAGAGAAGCTTTACATTCATGAGTGCATGAACTGTACTCATGAATGTAAAGAACATGAACTGTACTCATGAATGTAAAGAACATGAACTGTACTCATGAATGTAAAGAACATGAACTGTACTCATGAATGTAAAGAACATGAACTGTACTCATGAATGTAAAGAACATGAACTGTACTCATGAATGTAAAGAACATGAACTGTACTCATGAATGTAAAGAACATGAACTGTACTCATGAATGTAAAGAACATGAACTGTACTCATGAATGTAAAGAACATGAACTGTACTCATGAATGTAAAGAACATGAACTGTACTCATGAATGTAAAGAACATGAACTGTACTCATGAATGTAAAGAACATTAACTGTACTCATGAATGTAAAGAACATTAACTGTACTCATGAATGTAAAGAACATTAACTGTACTCATGAATGTAAAGAACATGAACTGTACTCATGAATGTAAGAACATGAACTGTACTCATGAATGTAAAGATGAACTGTACTCATGAATGTATAAACATGAACTGTACTCATGAATGTAAAGAAATGAACTGTACTCATGAATGTAAAGAACATAACTGTACTCATGAATGTAAAGAACATTAACTGTACTCATGAATGTAAAGAACATTAACTGTACTCATGAATGTAAAGAACATTAACTGTACTCATGAATGTAAAGAACATTAACTGTACTCATGAATGTAAACATGAAGATACTGTGTGGGAATCGACATAATTATTTTTGATGTGATACAGTGGTATCCTCATCAGTTCTCAGAGTTCACGCTCCTTCACTTTCCATACAATTCCCAACTCTTGTGAACTCTTTTAGACAAAATATGCCGCCAAAATATACTCGTTTATATTTTTTTTAAACAGTGGAACAAACACAATTTCTCCCCGGGATTATAAACTGGATATAGTATGCAGCCAAAATACACTCAGATACTTTTCTAAAGTAACATCATATTAAGTCCTCAATGACCGTTAAAAACATTGAAAAAAACATCTGTTGAAGATCAACAAGGACAGACCGCAAAAAAAAAGTCTTTTAGTTAATGACTGAACCAAACATTCCACTTAACCAAAATTAAGAGAAGTTGGCAATAAATGAAAACTTAACAGAACTTTTGTTTATGTGTTGTGGACCGCAAATACATCTTAATGAAGTGAACTTTGAGTGGTCGTCCTTCCATTGCAAAACGCGACATGGAATACACGTTTTATTCTCAACAGCTAATTCTAACAATATGTCTTGAGTGCCAAAACGCCTAAGTTGTCTTGTTTGCGTTTTGTTGTAATAACGTTATAGTTGCTTGGGAGGTTCTTTCTTGCAGTGTTTCAGTAAACTTTGTATTCAAAGGACTCCTGTTACAGTTATTCGCTTGAGTCCACAGCCGTGTTGATAGTATCTTGATTCACGAGTGGGTATGCGCGAGAATCACTAGGCCTTTTACTAGTCAGCAAAGGCATTTTTGTATAACAAATTCACTGTAGAAGGTCGTTGAGGATTGTTTGCATCGAGACCCCAGGGAGAGGCGAGAGGACCTTCGGCGATGACTGGGGCAAAGTTGGATGTGTGGCAGCTATCATCTTTGGCGGAACTGGTGGCTGAATCTTGCCGAGAAGCCATCTTAAATCGAGAAGTTATGGAACCACTAATATCCTAGGCTGACTTGGAGACTGTGGCAAAATTACACTTTGAAGCAGAGCTAGCTACTGTAGGCCAACCAGAGGCTATATCAGAGTTGTAGATTTTAAATGGAGATGACGGGGTTATCTCAGAAGTAGTAAAGACAGGGGTATTAACTGGATCTGTAAGAGATGAAGTACCATCGTAGTGAAAGTCTCCTGGCTGGTCTCCCCATAAGTCGACATCTATGAGAACTGGCAGCTCTGGGCTGCGGTTCCTCTGGTCCTGAATTTTAAGCGGTGGACAGTTAAAAGGAGCAGCTGCTGTATTAATTCCCAGATGAACGTTGCAGTGATTTACGAGCAAATTTAAAGATGTATAAACAGAATCACAGAGGCCACATGCGTAACACATTTGCGTATGGAGAGCCATGTGACAGTCAAGGTTAAAGCTGTAAGTAAATCTTGCACAACATACCCCACATCGAAATAACGGTGTGGTGCTTTCTATCTCGCACAAAAAGGAAAAGTGTGGGTTGGGTGCAGAGCCCAGAACGAAAGATTGAGAGTTGTGAAGTGCGTCTGTTCCGTGCATATCTAACAAGTGCAGCTCTAAGTACATGATGTTGATGAAGGCACCACCACAGAGAGCGCATTCACAGTAATCGTCCACTTCACTCGCGTGACCTTCCTTGTGAAAATCCTGATGAAGGTCGCGGCCGTATGCGTTGAGGAACACAGAACAGCAGTACTTGCAGGCTGTGCTCTTGTTTCTGTGAGCAGCCTGATGGGCCATCCATCCAATTTTAGTCACCGCCACTGCTCCACAAGTCTTACATTCAGAGCCGAACTCAATTCCACTTCGTGTAGTGTTGCTAGTGGATTTAACTTTATTAAACCCAAAAGCTTTGACTTTCTTAACACCGTGCCTTATTCTACTGTACTGAAGGTTCTCCTGTAGTTCACTGCTGCCCCATATTTCTTGTTTATGTCTCAGAAGACTTTCTGAGCGTTTATTATCCAGCGGTAGACCTAACCTTTCCTGACTCCTCGTCACCATTTGTGGCAATAAATTTGAAACCCTCTGGACGTCTCCACTACCTTGAAGCCTTCCTCCTCTGTTGTACTTCGTCTCACCAGCATTTGAATCCTTGGCTTCTTTTCTCGCTATATTAGCAAGATGATTTTTGTCCGATGGCACTCTAGCGTGGGTCTCAGACTGCAACAGAAGTTTAGAGAGCCTGGGGGAATTAGTGAATGCCGTTCCTTTCTTTTGATTTTTCATCTCTTGAAGATCTTGCCACTCCTGGCGAGGCTGACACAAGCCACGGTACTCCTGCTGCTGTAGTACCTGTAACCCTTCATTCTTAGTGTTCCACGGCCCTGCCCTTGAAATACTGGGATGGGTAAAGGACGCAATGTTTGGAGCAGAAGAGGAAGCTCGAGATATGCCTCCATAACCAGGAGTAGGCGCGAAGACACTAAGATTATCAGACCATCGTGGAGTTGAAGAATTACGCAAACACGTCAGCCGGGCGGCGCCTCCCTCGTCAACCTGTTTAGTAAAAAATATAGTTAAAAAACACAAATTATAATGAACAAATTATCAAAATAATGCAATTACTATTTTTTTCATAACTCAGTTTCTATTTAGGACATAAACACGAAAATCACTCCCTACGAAAGAAAAAAACTCAGAAGACGATGCAACATCCCCCCAATGAAAAGCAGGGTTGCCACTTGCACGTTAAGAGACAACACAATAAGTGTCAGGGGCCCAAGACTGTTCAACTGCCTCCCAGCATACATAATTGGGATTACCAATAGACCCCTGGCTGTCTTCAAGCAGGCACTGGACAGGCACCTAAAGTCAGTACCTGACCAGCCAGGCTGTGGTTCGTACGTTGGACTGCGTGCGGCCAGCAGTAACAGCCTGGTTGATCAGGCCCTGATCCACCATGAGGCCTGGTCACAGACCGGGCCGCGGGGGCGTTGACCCCTGGAACTCTCTCCAGGTAAATTCCAGGTAAACAACTTCGAACTTTCTCATCTAGGCTGCAGGCAGCTATATTATTATATCCATGGGGAAGCGCTTAACCCATAGGGAGTCATACAGCATCAGGGGAATGGGAAATGTTCACGTTTGATCCGAGGAAGGAGAGAGCAGTTCTAATTCCTCTCATCAATACTTCAGCGACATCACCCCCCCCCCTCCCAGTTCTTTATCGCATCCATTATAAGTCTAAATTAAGAAGTTATTTATATATAAATTATATATACACAGACAAACCAAATATTCCATAAAAATAAATAAATAAATATTCATATAAACTGCTTATAGTTACTTTAACAAGGGCCAATAATCTTTGTCAGTTGTTGTAATGTACACGTACTTAAAGCCTATACAGACACACAGCCTATACAAAGTGTATTATAAAGGCCACACACAAAGTGTATACATTGAGATGTGTGTATTTCTCAGTGTGTTTGCATTGAGCTTACTTTAATCTATATTTTAAGAATTAAAGTATTTTTTTATGTTTACAAGTGAATTGCCTCGTTAATGACCCTCGGGCTGTCAATTAACTTCAAACTCAACGATAATTACCATAGCCACGGTCATTTTTAACGTTAATTACAGAATAACTGCAATCCGACAAATGGTGGATACATTGTTCCCCCCACAAGAGGCTTTTTAAGGTGATAAAGACTCTTCTAGTTAAAAAGTACTATGGGTCTCCTTTTTTGTTAGATGTGTTTTTTCAAGCATTTTTAATTGGTATTGTGTGTAGGGAGGACTTAGAACCCGTCAGGTAGTTGCTTCCCTGAGAACTAGTGCCTTTTTTTTGTGTATTCTGATAGGCTAGTGTTAGAATGGATTAGTTTTAGCTATTTTATTTTAACCTAGTGTAACCTGAATTGATCTTAACCTAATTTAACCTAACATCATCTAAGAATCTAATTTAACTTAACCTAACATCATCTAATAATCAAATTTAACTTAATCTAACATCATCTAACTTAACCTACCATGATCTAATTTAACATCATCCAACTTAACCTAACATAATTTAATTTAACCTAACCAAACATCTAACTTAACCTAGCATAACCTAACGTAGTCCAATCAAGGCAACCCCTAACCAGTTACATTCAACACATTAGCCCAGTCATATGATTATTAGCCACATTTCTAGCTTCTAATGAACTCCATCGCATAAACCAAACCCAGAGATCCATTACTAGGCTACCATGAAACCTTACCTGAGTAGATAAATTAGTATAGGCCATAATATATGTGGTGAGAGCGGCCTGGGGAAGGAATTATAGGTCTATCTTCCTATCCTGCGTCAATACACTGAAAACTGCTCTCTGACACACCCTGTCTCAATACCTCTAGTCTGTTGGGAAAAAATATATGGCATTTTACTATTCCCGTCCCATACTAGGATATCTTTGGCTCAGAAATGTTGTATATTAGCTTTGTATTCATCAGTGCATGTCTTCATGAAAGTAATTAGAAGAGAAAGATGTTTATTATTAAAATGGTTGTGAATGTTCCTGGTGGAACAATCTGTACGATGGTTAATAACTTCTAGACTATTATTAAACTATTATATATATGAGGAAACGCTATCACAAGGATATATACACCAAGAAGTGTATGTCTCTCCGTGCATGCACACTGATAGCTGACTTTAATCACTATTTAGGTATTAAAGTATTCTTGACTGGTGGTGAACAAGGTAACATGAAGCCTTAATGACCCTCGTGTGATAGATAGGCTTTAAATAACCCATTAACTACCCTCGGGGTGTCATACAGAGGCTGGGGAATGTTCGACAGTCAGGGTTGATCAAAGGAATTGGAGGGTAGAGCCAGTTCCCTGGATCAAAAGGGGAGTTCGTTAGTAATAAATTATCATCTCTGAATTATTTAGGCATAAATTGTTCATTGGTAATATATTTTTATGTATTTTCTTACCATTTAACCACATATTCACTATTATTATTATTATTATTATTATTATTATTATTATTATTATTATTATTATTATTATTATTATTATTTTATACATAAAGTTTCTGGTCGTGCAGAGTAAATTTTGGCAAGTTATGATGTGACCCACACCAGTCTACTAACAGCAGGTGCCTTAAGGAAATATGCCCAATGTTTCCACCCGTACTGGTGACTGAACCACAGACCTCAATGTGTGAGCTGAGTGCGCTACCAACCCAGCTACGGGACCGACCGAGCTACGGGGCATAAATAACCCTTAGCTACGGGACTAGCCTTATTGCAAACTTCTGCACTCTCTTCAATTTCTTTACATGCTTGACCAGGTGTGGGCTCCACACTGGTCAAGTATACCCTACGGGTTTAGCGCTCCCCCATAATAATAATAATAATAATAATAATAATAATAATAATAATAATAATAATAATAATAATAATAATAATAATAATAATAATAATAATAATGGTGCTGCATACTCCAACACCGTGCATGGTGTACAGTGTCGTGAATGACTCCTCAGATGTCGAAAAGTTATTCATAGATTGCCAGACGTGCATTTGTTGCAGCAGTTATTTGGTTGATGTGCCCCTCAGGTGATATTCTCAGTATGATGCCAAGGTCCTTTTTTTTGAGTGAGGTTTGCAGCTTTAGATCCCTGAGTCTGTACTTCTTCTGCAGTTTTCTTTGTAATAATTATTATTAAAATCAATTATTATTATAATCAAAGTTTTCTTTGTCTTTCCCCAAGCTTCTTTGCACTTGATGGGGTTAAACTCTGAGCTATTTGCCAGACTAGGCCTGCAGTCTGTTCAGATCCTTTAGTAGCCTTTCTTGGTCCTCGTGTGTGTACTCACCTATTTGTGGTTGCAAGGGCATATTCCTAGCTCCTGGCCCCCCAATCTTCACTGGTCGCTACTAGGTCCACTCTTTCCCTGCTCCATGAGCTTTATCATATCTCTTCTTAAAGCTATGTATGGATCCTGCCTCCACTACCTCACTCTCCATGACTGAAGAAATACTTTCTAACATCCCTGTGACTCATCTGAGTCTTTCAACTTCCAGTTGTGTTGCTGTGTCCCATCTCTGAAACATCCTGTCCTTTTCCACCTTGTCAATTCCTCTCAGTATTTTACATGCCGTTACGTCCTCCCTATCCCTCCTGTCCTCCAGTGTCATCAGGTCGATTTCACTAACCTCTCCTCGTAGGACATACCCCTTAGCTCTGGGACTAGTCTTGTGTGGGGGGAAGGGGAGAAAGAGAAAGGAATCAATAATTCATAGTATCTTATTTTTGTGCCCAGAACCTCATAGCATCTTATTTTTGTGCCCAGAACCTCATAGCATCTTATTTTTGTGCCCAGAACCTTGCTCTGCAGTGTGGAGATCCCCCAAGGTACCATCCAGGTTTCTTTTGCTTGAATCTGGCACTGCTTACATCTGCTATCAGTTATTATATTCATGGGGAGGAGCACTAAATATGTAGGATTCATACTGTGTCATGGGAGTGAGAGGCACTCAAATTCGATCCAAGGATAGGGAGGGTAGCTCCAATTCTTTGGATCTAGAGCCCCCTCATTGGCATCTAATAGTACAGTCATGGAGAGAACTAAATCCTTAGGAGTCATATAACACTTGGAGGCATGGGAGGCATTCAGGTTTGATGTAAGGAATGGAAGGATAAGGTCGTTCCATGGATCAAGAGCCCTTAACTGGCATTAAGTCACCCCCATGAGGGAAGACCACCAGTTTGAATTATTATTAAAATCATAACTAAGTGCTAAACCCATAAGGGTTATACAATGCTGGGAGATTTTCAAACAATGGTGTCTATAGTGATTAAGTTCTGAGATCATCATTTTCATTTTGGCTCAATCCATTAATGTCCCTGTGTTCTATGGACCAGCCTTGCATTGCTAAGACTGTCATTGTTGAATGCAAATTACTGCATGTTTCTCATACAGCATACACCTTTTCACTATGACCACACACTGTGTAGACACCAGCAATATTAGTAAGTTGTTGCATTATGAACTGTAGATATAAATCCATATGTACACCTGTTGGAAAAATAAACACAAAAGCAGTATAATGTGATCCTTTATTGACAATGTTTCGCCCACGCAGTGGCTTTATCGAGTCACAGACAGATCTACCTGGAAAAAGAGTAACATGAGTTTATCCAGGTAGATCTGTCTGTGACTCGATAAAGCCCACTGTGTGGGCGAAACGTTGTCAATAAAGGATCACATTATACTGCTTTTGTGTTTATTTTTCCATTGTGTCGGTATTTTATACCATTTATTTCCATGTACACCTGTTAACCCTCTTGGGGCCTAGTTCCTAGGCCTTTTGTGTATCCATATGCTCTTGCACTACCGTCCACAGGATGTATATGGGGTGCACAATAAACTAGCCACTTTGGTGGCAAAATCTATATCTAATCTGGGTCACCTTTTAATAAGTTGTTTGATGATTTTGGATGCTACAACTGCTTACAACCAGTGCTGTTGTTGGTTACACTATTGCCAGGAAGTACTACATACTGTACGTATATACATTTCATGGTGTGTGCCGAGGTACTGAATCAGGGTTGGCCTCCACTCTGTCAGGTAACGTGCTGCTGGACCTCTCTTCTCAGGAGCCTTCCTGATTGTATTGTATTTTAATCAGGGGGAAACAATAAATCTACTTGACTATATCAGCTTGTTTTTCTTACCCTTATACACATTTGGAGTATCCAAGATCCCAAGACCAAAGCATTTCCATTAAACATGTCCTAAAGTGATTGAATTTTTTTGTCTTTTTTCCTTTAATTTGCAAAAAGACGCCAATTAAAACTTCTTGGTTAGATTATTATTATTATAATAAAAAAAGAAGCGCTAAACCACAGGGGTCATACACTGCAGCTTCTTGGTTAGAGCCCTTTTAGGTTATTATAATTGTGATAAATATTATTACATGCAAGAGGAAGTGCTAAACCCATAGGGGTCATACAATACCTGGAGAACGGGATGCAGTTTTGAGGGGTCTTGAAAAAAGGAATTGGTTCAAGAACCTTAAGTGACCTAAAGGATATAGTTTTTAAAATGAAATATTAATGTTATTATGTTCATGGAGAAGTGCTAAATGCATGGGAGTCATATAGCACTTGGAAATTAGGAGGCAATTAGGCCTGAATCATAAATGAGGAAGGCGGCTCCAATTCTTCAGATCAGAGATCTGTCACTAGCATTAACATACCTCTTTGAAAAGACTATCGTTATTACATGCTAAAGGGAAAATAAATCATGCACGTTTCCCTGATGATGTTCTCCTCGCAAAGTTCCAAATTAAATGAATACTACAGTGTAGATTTTACGCTGATGTTCCAAGAGTCCTCTGCTTTTATTCAGGCAGTTCCTAGTGGGATAATGTGATGCCTCCTGGTAGACCAGGAGAACATAGGTAACAGCAAGGCATCCTATTTAACAAATAAACCCATAGGGATCATACAACACATAGTGAGATGTAATTAGGTTAGATCCAAAGTAAGGGCAGCTTCAGTTCCTTGAATCAAGAGCCCTTCAATAGCAACAAGGCATTTCCCTTTTTGAAGAGATTAGCAAGGAAACTTCCAGTGACTGCTGTGTAGTAAATGTGAGATAGCAGGTATGGGTCTGAATCAACATCAACTTTCATATTATAGAATATTTTAAGGCAACTAATATCAGCTATATTTATATTTAGCTAAAAGGCTAGGTTAGACTAGCAAACACACACACACGATACTACTCTACTGATAATAGAGATGAATTTTAAGTTCCTTTTATTGTTAAGCTTGTAACAATATCAGTACAAGTTTTCATGGTAAGTTTTCAACTAAATCATGTTATTCTATATAAAAAATATAAAACTTTTATGTAATTTATAATGTACAGAAGATAAATTAATCCGATTCTATATGGCTCGTAATTACAAATTTGTGCCTAGCCTTCACTCTGTAGACTTTGTAAAAACATGAACAGGAAATTGCTCATGTCCCACTTAAATACTGGAAGAATGTTCTATTCCTGCTTCAGTACTTACCTACCTATTCATATTTTTTAATATTACAGTACTCTGTTTTAATTCTGAGTGTCACTGAACTCATTTTAGCATAGGAGGATTACGATGAAAATACCACAGTTTAGTTTGACTTTATTTTTTTTTTTTAACATATCAGCCGTTTCCCACCAAGGCAGGGTGACCCAAAAAGAAAGAAAAATACTTTCATCATCATTCAACACTTTCACCATCACTCATACATAATCACTGTCTTTGCAGAGGTGCTCAGATATGATAGTTTAGAAGTCTCTCCAAACTGCCAATATCCCAAACCCCTCCTTTAAAATGCAGGCACTGTACTTCTCATCACAAAATATTACCCTGCTCACACACCAACAGCTCGTCAGAATGGCTTTATATATACGATATATATTTTTTTTTTTTTCAACAAGTCGGCCGTCTCCCACCGAAGCAGGGTGACCCAAAAAGAAAGAAAATCCCCAAAAAGAAAATACTTTCATCATCATTCAACACTTTCACCACACTCATACATAATCACTGTCTTTGCAGAGGCGCTCAGATATGACAGCTGATATATGTGGATATATCACATACAATATATGTGGACTCTTTAACAATTAACTTAAAAATGTTTAATATAAAAGAATTTACAGTACAATATATACAATACAGTACAAGATTTTTTTTAATAAAGCTACCGTATATCTTTTTTACATCAATGTTCCTTACTGGTATGTATGTACCTAAATATTTAACTACCATTTAATACCTAAAACATTAGTAGACTTTTCCACAGCTTTGTAATTAGTGCGCAAATGCTTCTGAGCCTTCGCCGAGTCTGCTCCCCAAGCCATTCTGAGTAACTTAACGGAATCCTGGGATCTTCACTGGGCTTGATAGCTGGAAGTAACTTGTAGGTTTCCTCTAATTTTGATACCAAATCTTTGGCCGATGTACCGCCATCTGGACGAATTTGTGCTCCACCATTTAAGCATCCTAAAGACAAACATAAGGTAAAAGAAGGTTACAACTATCTGAAAAATTATTAGCTAAGGGATAAATAATTTTTTTTTTTTTTTTACAAATGTTGATGATACATTTTCATAACAAATAAGTTCTGTAATTTTTCCTTCATCTGCCCATGGAAGCAACTCTACTGCAGCACTATATATAGTAATAATAAAAACATAATAGATTAGCACTATAGTAGGCCTACTGGTCTTTCCTATGGAAGTCCATTTACACCAAAAAGACTAATAAGATTAGAGCTGCCACAATAATGGTTCCTCTAACATATAGTTTCTAACTAAAGTGAGAGCATTGCACTGAAGCAGCAGTGCAGGTCTTACCTGAAGGGCATGCCATAACTTCAATGTAATGGTACTGGCTCTTCCCTCTTTTCAGTTTCTGCACCAGGTTCTGAATGTTACGGAATCCGTAAGCCAATGCAAACCGTAACACAGTCTCTCCATTCACTTCCAAGGTGACTTCACGGAAATCTACATTCCTAAATTACAGAGAAAAGTGGCTTTACCAATTTTATACTGCACAGAAAAATAAAGAGAACCTAACTGTTATTATACCTCAATAATATTTCCATATCAATCATAATATAATTTATCTCTTAAAGTGTTATCTCTACAGTACTTATATGTAAATTGTTATCATATACAGTCATTAATGTTATTATACAAATAAAATAATTGGGACTAAAGTTTGTTACATAACAAAAAATATGGCTACCTTATCAGAAGTTACAGAAAAACATCACATCCAGTTCTTCAATAAACAGATACATTTGATACTAATTTCTCATTATTTCTGACTATTACAGTGAAAGTAAAGAATGGTGGCTATTCTGGGACACATACCTGTGACTGGTTTCCAGAGTTCTATTCTAAAGCCCTATCAGAGGTTAGACCTGTCAACTGCTTGGTCAACCAGGCTGTTACTGCCAGTAGTCTGCAGGCCTATACAGCCATTACAATCTGGTTGATTTGACATTTTCAACTGGCATTTTCTACTTGAGGTTCTTCAGCAAGCAGGCTGAACCACCAAACTTGCATTGTTCTGAATTCCAACTAGAATTCGCCTATTTAAAATAATTTTTAAAATATGATGCAACTACTAAATCTATGGAGCCAATGAGTAAATGCAGAGCACTCAGAAAATAAAAAAAATATATAAAATTGGAGGGTGCTTTTCATTAATTTACTAACAAAAATATTACAAAGGAGAGCTCCTCCCCTATGTATGGTTGAATAACTCCAAGCAAAATAAGCAGATATAAGAGGGAAGAACTCCATGGGAAAGTGGAGAAGAATTCTTCCTCCGTATGTGTTGTAAGAGGCAACTAAAATGCCAGGAGCAATGGCCAAGTAACCCCTTCTGTATAAATTACTAAATGTAAAAAGAAAAACTTTGCTGCTTCTTTTTTCGGATCACCTTGCCTCTGTGGGAGATACCTGGAGAGGCTTTGGAGGGTCAACACCCCCATGGCCTGGTCTGTGACCAGGCCTCGCGGTGAATCAGGGCCTGATCAACCAAGCTGTTACTTCTGGCCGCATGGCAGGTTTGTTAAAAAAAATTAAGAGAGAAGAGGAAGAAGAGTGGAAGGGAGGAAAGGAGAGAAAGAGATAGAGGGGTTAATAGGCAGAGGTTATGAGACCTGGTCACAGACCGGGCCGCGGGGTGTTGACCCCGGAACCCTCTCCAGGTATACTCCAAAATGAGTTTCGTATTTTATGCTATAGTATTTCATTCTTGTTAAATTGGTTTACTTTATTATATTTTTATGTGAATGTATGTTGCCTATTATTTGCTTAATAACTGAAGCATACTAATGACATCAGTCTTTTAATTACTGCCAATTCCAAAACAGTCCAGACAAGAATGCGAGAATTCAAAATGTCCTAATTACAATACATTGTAGGTCACTGGAACCTCAATAGTCAATACAGTTATGTGGCCTTTGGATAAAAGGCCAAGGACTTTAATACGAATTATTAATTGAAAGGGAAATATAAAATATTGGAAACTACATTACCTTAATGTTTTCCATTGTAACTTATCCTGATCCTGATCAAATAATTCTCTTGCAGCAGAGATAAATACATGGTGAGCATAGCCCCCAGAACTGGAGCCATGGTGGGAAGTCAACACTGGTCCTGAGCTCAAATCGCTATCCAATTCTACTGGGTTGACGGATGGCAAATCCACCTGATCTCTAAGCAGCATTTGTTCTACCTCCACTGAAAGTACAAATATATTTTTATTTATAAACTGTATTAGCTTAGTTTATAATTCATAGTCATTTTATAATGAACAATGATAAATAAAATGTTGTATGATAAAAGCTGATACAGTAATATCACAACACTATGAAATTAATGCCTACTGTATTCAACACAGAAAAATGTTAATTTAAAAATATCACATCACTGTCACAATGGAAAATTACTATACAGAAAGTATTTTCTAATCACATGGTAATAATAATTAAAAAATTACTGTAGACATAACGTACTGCAAAAAAAAAAAAAACTACAGTTCAAAAATAATAATGCAATAATGCAGTTCAGTAGGAATCTAGTTACTGAATGAGTGATGGTCAATGTGTTTTCTTCTTTGGGTCACCCTGCCTTGGTGGAAAATAGCTGATGAGGTAAAAAGAAATTTTTTTCTAAGGTTCTCCACTATACCTGAGGTTATAACACAGTCCACCTCACGTGTAGAGTACAAATCATTGTAGAAGTCATCTCGGGCTGCTTCTAACTTCTTATCAAAACAGGGCATAACTGTTACGTGATAAATCTGGAAAAGAAAGTACATACATTTGTCATTACTTATTTATAATTTACCCATTTGTAGCTAGAGAAACAGGTGTTACATTTTCAGTACTTAACCTATCATATAAATTATTTTCAAGTCCCGGTTCTTGTACAATTTACTGAATTTATAAATGAGAACAAGGGGGCTTTTATAAACTCAAACTGACAGGGACTCTGGTTTACTCAGCCTACTGAGGAGAGAAATACAGTACAGCACCATGTACATCATTACAGTTGATGCCTCATTATTCAACATACTTCCAAATGATTATGGATTAATGATGCCCTGTTGTATTTCAAACAGCTGGAGAAATATTACCTTCTCTGGTCCTTTCCAATATGTAGCAGCACTGTCTCAATAAACACATGAAGAAATTTACCCCTAACCTACATATTCCAATATACAGTGGTACCCCGACTTACGATATTTTTTCATTCCAGAATGCTGTTCAAGTGCCATTACCAAACGAATTTATCTCCATAAGAAATGATGTAAAATAGACTAGTCCTTTTAGACCCCCAAAATTACACTTACAAAAGCATTTAAAAAAATCAACTTACATAAAAGGGTGTGTTTGGGGACCATCGTAAGTCGGGGTACCACTGTATTTATAATGGTATGTACAGGTCCTGCCTGTAATTGTTTTACATGATGGTAGGATTGCTGGTGAACATTTTTCTGTCTCATAAACATGCAAGATTTCAGGTATGTCTTGTTACTTCTACTTACACTTAGGTCACACTACACATTCATGTACAAGCATATACATGTACATACACATCCCTCTGGGTTTTCTTCTATTTTCTTACTAGTTCTTGTTCTTTTTTCCTCTTATCTCCATGGGGAAGTGGAACAGAATTCTTCTTTCGTAAGCCATGTGTGTCGTAAGAGTCGACTAAAATGCTGGGAGCGAGGGGCTAGTAACCCCTTCTCCTGTATACATTACTAAAGTTAAAAAGAAAAACTTGTGTTTTTCTTTTTGGGCCACCCCGCCTTGGTGGGAAACGGCCGATTTGTTGAAAAAAAAAAAATGTACAGGTCCTGCCAAGTGAGTGTAAAACGAAAGCCTGTAATTGTTTTACATGATGGTAGGATTGCTGGTGTCTTTTTTCTGTCTCATAAACATGCAAGATTTCAGGTATGTCTTGTTACTTCTACTTACACTTAGGTCACACTACACATTCATGTACAAGCATATGTATATACACACCCCTCTGGGTTTTCTTCTATTTTCTTACTAGTTCTTGTTCTTATTTCCTCTTATCTCCATGGGGAAGTGGAACAGAATTCTTCCTTCGTAAGCCATGCGTGTCGTAAGAGGCGACTAACATGCTGGGAGCAAGGGGCTAGTAACCCCTTCTCCTGTATATATTACTAAATGTAAAATGGGAAACTTTCGTTTTTCATTTTGGGCCACCCCACTTCGGTGGGAAACGGCCGACGTGTTGAAAGAAGAAAGAAGAAGAAAAGGAGAAACTTTCGTTTTTCTTTTTGGGCCACCCCGCTTCAGTGGGAAACGGCCGACATGTTGAAAGAAGATGATGTACAGGTCCTGCCAAGTGAGTGTAAAACAAAAGCCTGTAATTGTTTTACATGATGGTAGGATTGCTGGTGTCTTTTTTCTGTCTCATAAACATGCAAGATTTCAGGTATGTCTTGTTACTTCTACTTACACTTAGGACACACTACACATTCATGTACAAGCACATATATATACACAGCCCCCGGTGGCCTAGTGGGTAAAGCTCTCGCTTCACGCACGGAGGGGCCGGGTTTAATTCCCGGTGGGGCAGAAGCATTTCGAAGTGTTTCCTTACACACACACACACACACATACATTCAACAGGCCTAGTGTCTAATTGACATGTGCCTAGGACAAAATGGTAACTAACTAACTAACCCCTCTGGGTTTTCTTCTCTTTTTTTACTAGTTCTTGTTCTTATTTCCTCTTATCTCCATGGGGAAGTTGAACAGAATTCTTCCTCCATAAGCCATGCGTGTCGTAAGAGGCGACTAAAATGCCGGGAGCAAGGGGCTAGTAACCCCTTCTCCTGTATATATTATTAAATGTAAAAGGAGAAACTTTCGTTTTTCCTTTTGGGCCACCTTGCCTCGGTGGGAAATGGCCGACGTGTTGAAAGAAGAAGATGTGCAAATTCCATGAAATAGTTATTGGCTCACCTTATCTGGAGTAATACCCTTTCTTGTAGACCACAAGTCCTTTACTAACACCCCCATCATCTGCTGAGGACTCCTGCCATTACTAATGTAAGGCAAAATATAAGACCCATGGGTTTTTTCTGCATAACATATCCAACCTGAGGCATAAAGACAATTTTTCATTACAGGGTTTAATTATGGCATACAGTACACTAAGGACTTGCATCCTGCTACACTAATGAGTAAAACTGTGCATGGATCTGGGTTCAGGAGGCAACCCATCCTCTAAATGTATTAAGGATGACACTTTCTACCCTTGCACAACACATCAGTCACCCAATTTACATACAGTAATATCCTTATTAACAGTTAACAATGAGGAGAAGGCTGGAGGCAGTGGAGATGTCATGTCTGAGGGCAATGTGTGGTGTGAATATAATGCAGAGAATTCGTAGTTTGGAAATTAGGAGGAAGTGTGGGATTACCAAAACTATTATCCAGAGGGCTGAGGAGGGGTTGTTGAGGTGGTTTGGACATATAGAGAGAATGTAACGAAACAGAGTGTATAAATCTGTAGTGGAGGGAAGGAGTTTTAGGGGTCAGCCTAGGAAAGGATGGAGAGAGGGGGTAAAAGAGGTTTTGTGTGCGAGGGGCTTGGACTTCCAGCAAGCATGCGTGAGGGTATTTGATAGGAGTGAATGGAGACAAATGGTTTTTAATACTTGACGTGCTGTTGGAGTGTGAGCAAAGTAACATTTATGAAGGGATTCAGGGAAACCGGCAGGCCGGACTTGAGTCCTGGAGATGGGAAGTACAGTGTCTGCACTCTATAGAAGGGGGTGTTAATGTTGCAGTTTTATAACTGTAGTGTAAAGCACCCCTCTGGCAAGACAGTGATGGAGTGAATGATGATGAAAGTTTTTCTTTTTCGGGCCACCCTGCCTTGGTGGGAACCGGCCGATGTGTTAATAAAAACAAAAAACAAAATACTGTATGTGTAAATGTATGTAAATTTGGCAGAACAAGCCACACAAATACCTCAAATTAATGTTTGTTTCTAGAATAATATACATTATTTATAATCACAGTAAAGTATATCTTATGATATTCAAAGTGATTAATGGAAAGTGGAATTTTAGTACAGTTAAACATCTTGTTTCTAGGACCCAAGGTTTCAAACTGCAGATTGCAAAGCAAACCATGTGAATTGCAAGTTAATAAAACCAATACAGTGGACCCCGAGTTTGTAAAAACTTCACTCCTGAAGTCTGCTCAAGCACCATTACCGAACGAATTTACTCCCTAAGGAAAATGTCACGTAGGTTGTCTATTTCAGACCCCAAAAATACACTTCCACAAGCACTTACAATATTATACTTACATAATTGTACGATTTCCGGGGTTTACGAAACTCGGGGGTCCACTGTACAGTGGTCCCTCGGTTTTCGTGCATCTCCAAACTCGAACATTTATGTAAGTGTATTTTCGTAAGTGCTGTTGCAAGTGTATTTTTGGGGGTCTGAAATAGACTAACCTACGTGACATTATTTCTTAAGGAAGTAAATTCGTTCGGTAATGGCACTTGAGCAGCATTCTGGAACAAATTTTCAGCGAAAACCGAGGGACCACTGTACAGCAAATTAGTGAAATTATACTTTACAAACCCAGAAACTGCAAGGGAGGAGTGTATAGCAAACTTTACCTGGGCATGCTGATGCAAGCATTGGCAATGCTTTTGAATCAACATTTTTTCTCCTGTATCGGGCGAGAAACTCCTTCTCTGCTTCCAGCAAACTAAGGCTACGAGCAAAGTTTATATCAAAAACATAATGAACGCCCAGCTTCTTGAAATAACCTGAAAAATGCAGGAAGGTTAAAAAATATAGGATCATTATTTTTCTATATTACAATCTTCATGCAAATCTGTAAGAAGGATTGTAAATGTTGTGAGCTAAGCAAATGTATGATAACTGTTGATTGATGATGAATGATAAATACTATTATTATTATTATTTTTTTTTTTTTAACTAGCCAGCCATATTCCACCGAGGCAGGGTGACCCCAAAGAAAATGAAACTTTCACCATCATTTACACTATCACTGTCTTTGCAGAGGCACACAGATATGACAGTTTAGATATCACTCTAAACAGCAGATATTCCAAACCCATCCTTTAAAGTGCAGGCATTGTACTTCCCACCACCAAGTTCAATTCTTTGGATCATGAGCCCCTCACCAACATTAAAGCACCTCCCTCAAAGAGCATGAGCTCTACAAATTAATACAGAGTAGCACAACACAAAAAATACAGATATGTTACAAAACTAACATAGCCATCAAGACCTGAACTCTGTCCAGTACCACTTACAAGAATAATCTTTCACCTCAGCCCAATAGGTCAACATCACCAACCCTACACAAGATTTAACTATAGGAAGTGTGACTGCAAGACTGAGAGCCAAGCTGTGTAGCAATGTTTTATCAATTTTATTTTTTTTATTTTGAGGGGAAGGAAAGATTAGTCTTCATTTCTGGAATGTAAACCAATTTTTTTATTCCTTAATTTTACAGCACATTTCATCAGCACTGTGAATTCAGAGGGCAGCTATGACATTGAGTAAGTTTACTTTTTTATAACACTAAAATAAATAATGAAGTCAGCCTACTAAAGTTGGAAATGGCTAATATGATAAAAAAAAAAAAAAACTCAAAAGACATCTACATACCTGCTAATTTTTGAGCACATTCATGAGGCCTGAGGAAAAACTTGACAGAAATGGAGAGTATTGCCTGGAGTGACAATGACACTACAACAGTCCTCCTCTCACACTCTTGAAGGTTACTGTTCTCTGCAAGAACTCTGAAATGCAAAATTTATGCTGAGCTCAGTATATTTCCTAAAATCTATACCCAATTCTAACAGATATCATCAAAAGGCATTCATTCCATAAACTTGTGGAAAGCAACTTTTAAGACATAAGAAATTTTGAGAATGCATGCACGCACCTATAAAATTCATCATGACTTTGTTGATTGACCAACACCACCTCAGCTGATGTAATACATCCACTGCATGCCAAGCAATCATTCAGTGTAATCTTGGCTTTCTCATATTTTGGCTGTAATAAGGAAAAGGATTTATCATATTAAAACTGCAACAAAATATCTGTAATAAACTTACACAAGATAATGTTCCAATTGCAAACTTGAGCCCCTGTCATTTTTTATTAGTTTTATCTATGTATATTTATTACATATACCAAACTAAGATACAATTTGCTCCATTTTTTCCTCTCTGCACAATGTTAACAACCAGTCTTCTTTACTGAGTGCATCATTTAAAATGCAATTATTGTTCTGCTTTGTTCTGTGATTTATATATGTTACTTTGTATGATAACTGTAATATCCTAAATGTGTAAAACACTACCTATACCTAAATAAATTTACTATATCAGTTCATTATCTGTGTTCTCATTATACCACATAACATTATATTTCACTATCCATCAGTATTTGCTCAACTTATACAAGTTTTTTATGCAGCTTTAGTCAATCTAATTTTTACAATCACAAATATACACTTTCTACTATTTACCAGATACATTTGTAATTGCTGTCCTTTAACTCGTAACACTGATGGTATGGCATTATATGCTCAATATTTCAAGCAAGATTTCAAGACATAGTACAAACCAAATTATTTTTTTTTTATTTATTAACACATCGGCCGATTCCCACCAAGGCAGGGTGGCCCGAAAAAGAAAAACTTTCATCATCATTCACTCTATCACTGTCTTGCCAGAGGGGTGCTTTACACTACAAATATAAAACTGCAACATTAACACCCCTCCTTCAGAGTGCAGACACTGTACTTCCCATCTCCAGGACTCAAGTCCGGCCTGCCGGTTTCCCTGAATCCCTTCATAAATGTTACTTTGCTCACACTCCAACAGCACGTCAAGTATTAAAAACCATTTGTCTCCATTCACTCCTATCAATTATGCTTACACATGCTTGCTGGAAGTCCAAGCCCCTCGCACACAAAACCTCCTTTACCCCCTCCCTCCAACCTTTCCTAGGCCGACCAAATTATAAGTAATTAAATTACTGAAGTGGCCAATGAGAAGCAAAAGTAAGTACAGTAATGTTAAAATAGTGTAGTCAGGAAGCATTTAATAATTTTGGAAGCTTTGATCATATAGCCAGTGCTGCCATAGCCCTTAGACACAACAATGTAAAAATTATAGATAAAATGATATCTCAAAATAAAAAAAATTAACGAAGATTAATTAACACACACTGGTATTTAGACGTGTGTGTATCATAAGTTCTACGAAGCTGTCAAATTTATATATTGACAAAACTCATTTGCAATACTTTCATACCACTGTTGAAAGAGCATCTGTTCCGTCATTATCAATGCGAATCACACCTCTGCCAGATTTCTGTTCAACCTTCACAGGCTTGATGCATTCCTGTTGACAAAATAATAAATTAATACGTAAATAATATTTTGGGTATCACGTTTTTATCATACGCAGTTTTTGTTTTTTATGGCAAATAGTTCTTCCTTTACAAAAGTGTGGCATTCAAAGCAATGATGATTCAATAAAAGTTATGAACTGGGGTAATAAATATTTGGCAGCCATTAGTACAGCAAAAATTAACACAATGATCTGAGGACACATACATGGCATAGGCATACAATAATGATACATTATTTGGATTTTTACCAAGGATAAATAAGATAAGATGTACAGTACAGTATACAATAATGATATATTATGTAGACTTAACCTAGGATAAATAAGATATCTTATTTTTTCATATTCATGGGGTACCACTAAATCTGTGGTCATACAGCACCCAGAGGAAATGCACAGCAATCAAATTGGATCCAAGAAAAAAGAGAACACATTTCCTGAATCAAAAAACCCTCAATGGTCTAATTGCTCAAGTCTTTGAGGGGCTCCCTAGCATTAACAATTAGGTCTAATTCAGTCAGCTACTGTTATTATAATTAAGGATTATACTAAACAAAATGCCAGATTCACATGCTGTAGGTTATAGAATAAGGCAATTGCAGATATAAATCCAGAAGTACTCCTGTTAACCCTTTTAGGGTTTAGTTCCTAGGCATTTTTTGTATCCATATGCTGTTACTAGGTATGATAATTATACTTATGTGTACCTGTACCTAGATAAAACACAGTCAAGTTACTTTGCTGTTTTAACTTTTAAGGTTTAAATAATAAAATATTACAAGGACCTCAATGGAAATAAGTCACTTTGACTTTTCTTTTTTTTTGCGTTATACTGGGTAATTTACACTATGTATGATAACTGTACTTTGTGTATCTGTACCTAAATAAACTTAAGTAGGTAAGTAAGTTTATTTAGGCATAGGTACACATAAGTACAATTATCATACATAGTGTAAATTACCTAGGATAACCCAAAAAAGTCAGTGACTTATTATGTACTTAATCTTGCATTAACATCCACAGAAAGGATGTAAGTGCTCAATAATCTAGCCACTTCATTGACAAAATTAAAAAAAATCTAATCTAAATCAAAGAACAGCAATGTTAGTTAAGAAACTAATGTATGCAGTTACCTGTGAGGGAGCGATGAAGTCATCAAGATCTGTGAGCTTCAGCACTCCGCTGAACCCAGCCATGGTCAGAGATAACTAACACATTTCTCTTGCTTGGTTGGGTTTAGCGCTCAGTTATGATTATAATAATAATATTCTTCTCTTGCTTCACCTACTTCAACGACCTCACGAAATACCTCAGATGTTCACTCTGACAGGAAGTACCTCTGCTCAACCTGATAAAGATAGATAGATAAAGATAAAGATATACTTTATTTCAGCATGATACAATGTTTGTATAAAGGTGAATTACATCTAGGTATGAATGTCGAAAGCCTCTTAATGTGGAGAACATTTCGGGCAAAATTAAGACTTAAAACCAATTTACAAGCTTTGTAAATATTAATACAGTATAATAAATTTAGGCTCTCACACAGTCGAGTTACTTAGGTGTTTCAACTTTTAAAGTTTGAATAATAAGATATTACAAGGACCCCAATGAAAATAAGTCGCTTTGACTTTTTTTTGTGGGTTATCCTAGGTAATTTACACTATGTATGATAAATGTACTTATGTTGACCTGTGCCTAAAACTTACATCACATAAGACTGAAACTTGTGATAGTTTGGTCCAACTTAAGGCATTAACTAGTAAGTTTATTCAGTATACACAATTACATAGCATATCATAAATAGCAGCATATGTGTAGGAACCTAGGATAACCCAATTTTATTTCTTTGGGTTATCCTGAATAAGCTACACATATGCTGCTATGTATGATAATCTATGTAACTGTATATACCTGAATAAACTTACTTACTGAGGTACAGGTACACATAAGTTTATTCAGGTACAGGTACACATAAATACAGTTACATAAATTACCATACATACCAGCATATGTGTAGATTACCTAGGATAACCCAAAAAAAAATCAGTGACTTATTTCCAAATATCACACTCAGTTTAATGTGTGTAAATTACCTATGATAACCACCCCAAAAAAAGGTCAGACAAACTGACTTATATCCCTCGGGTTATCTGTGTACAGTACTGTCGTTATTGACCAGTCACAACGAACATAAAAAAAAGACAAAGTTCCACAACTACCGCTGGCGAGGTAAGGTTAAGATACGTTAGCTCATTTTAGGTTAGGTTTCTTTAGGTTACGTTACGTTCCTTGCATTTTCATAACGTAAAAAACAAAAACAATATACCTTCACAAAACCAACCAAATAGGGTTAAATTCTGGCTAAACTCACACGAGGAGTGTGTGTACTGACTTAAATATGGTTGCAGGGGGTCGATTCACAACTCCTGGCTGTCGAAGGGGGGGGGTAGATGGAAAGTAGAGAAGTGGGATCCACGCGGGTTTGGAGCTTGTTTCCAGGTATAATAATGACTGTAGTGGTGATTCAGTGATTCCTGGTTGTTGTTGTTGGGATTATAAGGGCCACTGACAGCATAAGCCGTCTCCAGCAAGACTTCTCGATGGTAAGTAAGTTTATTCAGGTACTGTATATACAAATACATTTACATAGATTATCATACATAGCAGCATATAAGTAAGTAAGTTTATTAAGGTATACACAAATACATTTACATAGATTATCATACATAGCAGCATATGTGTAGAGAACCTGGGATAAGCCAAAAAAGTCAAAGTGACTTATATCCATTGGGGTCCTTTTAATACCTTATTATTAAACAATGTAGGAGATATCCTATTATTATACTATAAAGGATATATACTAGGAATAAGGTAAAAAGAGTTATTTACATTTACAAGTGTGTTAGCTAAAAAAAAATAGAAAATCATTCTCCTCCCTTTCTGTCGCTACATTCATTAGGTACCTTTGGCTCTCTTCTTGAACTAGCTCATGCTATGACTGGCTTTGACATGTGCAGGAAATCTGTTCCATTCCTTTATATAATATAGTATAATATAATAAAATATCGTTATTACTACAAGTACAAGGTATACAGATCTAGCTGACATCAGTGACATATACTGCTATATAGAAAGCCCCTTGTTATGCTGATTATTATTATTATTATAATCAAATAGACTTGTTATGCTGAACATTTCGAACAAATTAGGTCAGTTTTGTCCCAGGATGCGACCCACACCAGTTGACTAACACCCAGGTACCCATTTTACACTGATGGGTGAACAGGGACAGCAGGTGTCTTATGGAAACACGTCCCTAATGTTTTTCAGCCGTACCGGAGGAGATTCAAACCCGGACCTCAGTGTGTGAGCTGAGTGTGCTAGGGAGTACAGGTTATCCCACATTCCTACACATATGCTGTTGTGTATGATATTCTATGTAATTGTGTATACCTGAATAAACTTACTTACTCCCTTGAGGACGTGTTTCATAAGACACCTGCTGTCTATGTTCACCCATCAGTAAAATGGGTACCTGGGTGTTAGTGGACTGGTGGGTAGCATCCTGGGACAAAACTGACATAATTTGCCCGAAATGCTCAGCATAACAAGCGGCTTTCTATATAGTAGTATGTCATTGATGTCAGCTATGGTCTGTATACCATGTACATGTACTTGTAGAAACAAAGTTAGTTAGTTTAAGTTTAATATCTTTATTATCTTGTGGGCGGTAGTCAAAAGATTACAGAGGTACATAATGGGTCCAGGGACTGGACCTCAAAGTTTGATAGCTGAGCAAGTTACAAAGGTAATGAACTCAGGTAGATCTGGTCACAATCATGACAAGTTACAAAAGTATTTACAGATTACAGAGGTATAGTATAATGGGTCCAGAGACTGGGCCCCAAAGTTTTGATAGCTGAACAAGGTACAAAGGTTATAAATTAGACACATATGCAACACCTGGGTATCTTTATCGAGGAAACGTTTCGCCACACAGTGGCTTCATCAGTCCAATATAAAGTAGAAAGGTGTAAGGAGAAGAGGAGTTTGAAGTAATCAGTCCCTCGGCCTGGAGTCGATGTGTTCAGTCCATCAATCTTGTAGAAAGTTCAGCACAGGTCCGTAGAGGTAGCTTATATACTGTAGTCAGGCGAGGCGAAGCAGGAGGAGGCGGGGTCATAGTGGTACCATCCACTAGTCGAAGTAGGTCTTCGTCCAAAGGTTGGACAAGTGTTGAAGAATTCGTTTGTATATGAGGTCTATAAATTGCATGTACTTTGTAGTGTTACTAGAGTTGAGCAAATTGTAGAATGCCCGAGAACCTCAGTTTTGTCAAAAATCTAGGTACGATTCCCGGTACAGGTGGAAACATTGGTGTGTTTCCTTAAAACCAAGTTCCTTAGATCAAGAGCTCTTCACTGGCACCAAGGAACCACCATTGAAATCGAGGGCAGTTATAGAAAGCTGAAAATGCAATCTGGCAGTTCCCAGTGGCCTCTCTATATGTGTGCAAATCATGTGTCCAATTCGTAATAATGCAAACATTATAATACACAAATAACCTGCACATAGAAGAGAGGAGCTCATGGCGACGTTTCAATCCGACTTTGTAAATTGTCCAAGTCGGACCAAAACGTCGTCGTAAGCTCCTCTCTTCTATGTGCGGATTATTTGTGTATTATAACACTATTATTATTAGTGCCTTCATAAGGGAGCACTAAACCCATGGGGGTTCATACAACACCTGGGGAATGGAAGGCATTTGGACTCTATTCAAGAAATTGGGAACAGGTTGAATTCCTTAGATCAAGATTATTATTATTATTATTATAATCAAATAGAAGCGCTAAACCACAGGGGTTATACAGCGTCTTAGATCAAGAGACCTCACCAGTATGAGATCCTTACTTGAGGGGCTTATGCAAGCACAGTTTACCATACTAGACAGGAAATTATTATTATTCATGGAAGTGGTAAACCTGTAGGGGTCATATAAGACTGAGGATGGAAGGTATCAAGCTCACTTCAAGGCATTTGCTAAACAAGTCATAGTGGTAATGAACTACAGGTATTTACAAAATTTATTCAGTTCAAAATAAGAATAATGCTTACATAGTCACAAATCTAGTCATAGAACATTACATTGTAGTTTTATGCTAAAAAGTTATTTGCACTAAGTAAGGGTGTTCGTCCAGAATGTCTAGTATGCCACGGTGGATAAAGTACTTGGATATTTCTTTAAAATTTGAGAGTTGATTTTGAATTCATTAATTTTTCACATTCCAGCACAATGATGCAGGATACAAGTTAACCTGCATACCACAAGCCATACTGGAGGCGGCAAGAGCACCTGCAAACAGATGGCTATAGGCAAGGTGTAAGGCCAATTCTCAAATGACAAAAGATTCGTCTTTAAGTGATAATTCCTTTCGGAGGGAGGCCAAACACCAATGTCCTTCCTAACCCTGTATAAATTATTTTTTGTCTGAAGGGCCCAATAGGCCTGCCACTTTCCATGGCTATATCTGTATATGTACATGTGTATGTACATCTTAACAGGAAACTCAAAATACAATTATATTTTTTCCAGACTTTATTAAAAACAAATGTTGGATTCCAACAAAAATACCCTATGGCAGATATTGGCATTGCCACAAAACAAGAATCTAGCCATTTCCCCATTATATTTAAAAAGTTAAATATAGCAATTGTCACAAATACAAAAACCATCTTTTCTAAAAACGATTACAATGTTATATAAAAGATCTTCATAACATTCGGCCTATTACTTAAAGACAGAGCCCCTATTATTATTATAGTGTATAATAATTTTGGTACTATATAAAATATTGGACTATATAACATTATCAAAACTTTTGCCAAATCAAACTGTCAAACATTTTTCAATAACAATATTCTGACAACCAAACTATGTCATTAAGGTATGCATGAATCCCACAGTGTTAAGCATTTATGGAATTCATAGCCAACTAAAGATAAAAAAACAACTGAACATTAAACATTTAACCTAATAAAAATGTGTGTGTGTTTGAAGCCTTATTTTGCCCAGAGGTACACAGGTGCAGCAACACTAATTTTCTATTCCGATACATCATGCTCACTGTAAACTTTTACTTCTTCTTCTTGGAGCTTGTTACTGAGGGCACAACTGGAGTAGCACTTGACTGACCCATTTTGTTGATGTAATATAATCCCGCCAGAGAACAAAGAAAACTGAAAATACATACAAAGCATTGTGATATATTATTAATGTAGGAAAATTAATTTAAATTTTTTACAATACAAGTACTTGTTCTAACCTCAACAGAAACTTACACAGTCTTAAAACAATCAATAAAATCTTACAGGAATAGTTTAAAAACATAACTATCATATAAATATTAAAAAATTTCTGAAAATGTAATTGAGGTCTCCATGAACACACCATTGATTATAAATTTTCTGGGCTACATTATGTAACCAAGCCAGAGCTAAAAGTGCACTCAAAGTCAAATTAAATAGTGGACAAGGACTCACATAGCCATCCATCAAGCCAAGAGCAGCATGGAGTGCCTTTATGAACAATGAGGACTCCTGGCAGCTGGGAAAAATACAAGTCCTCATCAAGTATCATTGCAAAACCCACACTTTTTCACACTGACCCATCAGTAAAAACCTCAAGGCTCAACACAGGAACTTGCTAATGATCAAATTAATAAGTCAAGGTCATTACTGGCACCAGGCTCTTGAGAGTCCTTCAGCCACTGTCTAGAGAGATAGGCCTCTTACTAGTCCCTATCCACTCCCGACAAAAAACTGATCTCAAAGAGATAGATGTCTAGGGTGAGAGACAAAGGGGGAAACTCCACTCAAATGACAGTCACATCCAAGGTTAGAATTAGGTGATGCATGTTTGAGGTTGGGTTACCGAGATGGATTTTCTAGGCTGGCTGGGCAGGAGAGATGGAGTGGTACGAAAGAGTTAAGCTAGTGTCAGAGGTGGCATGTTGTGATGGGATTGGGGAATGAGTGAATGATTATAGAGGATTTGCTACTTAGGGTAAGAGGAATGCTGGGGCAAAGGACTACGGTTGGCCCTGATAAGAGCTTTTCTACCATTTGTCTCTTTTCATAAAAACAGCAGCTTTGCTATCATGACCTCTAGCTTCAAAGTTTTGGGGGTCATTATACATCAAATGTGGCTTGGCATAGTAAACAAGCTTAATATTCCTGGTGTAAGTAAGCACAATGTATAACTTACCACACAGTTATAGAGACTCGATGAACCATACCAGCTGCAGAGCAGGCAAGAACCATGCACAGAACCACCTCAGGAATTACACGAGCTTGGAATCCTTTTCCAAATACAATGTTTTCCAGGTTATTTAATGCCTGTTTATTAGTTAGGGAAAATGAGAATGAAAGGTACAAAAAAATGTCAACTAAACAAATAATTAGTTTTTCTAATAAGCCTAAAATAACAAAATCACACTTTTCAAAAGGCCTAAATAGGATACTTATATTTAATTTACTTTTATGCTCTAATCAGTGGGAGCTCTATTATAGACAGCACCAACCACTAAAAAATTTGAAAGTATTCATCAAAAGAATAAAGGTTCTACCACCAAGCAATAAAGGAAGTTTCTGATATATATATGCTGTATTATATAGGTACATACAGTAATAAACATTTCCTTTATGACAGAATGAATTTTAGAATACAGTGGTCCCTCGGTTTTCGTGCATCTCCAAACTCGAACATTTATGTAAGTGTATTTTCGTAAGTGCTGTTGCAAGTGTATTTTTGGGGGTCTGAAATAGACTAACCTACGTGACATTATTTCTTAAGGAAGTAAATTCGTTCGGTAATGGCACTTGAGCAGCATTCTGGAACGAATTTTCGGCGAGAACCGAGGGACCACTGTACCATACAAATCTCCTTGATATAAAGTGGGTTTAGAAAGAACTATAGATATGCAGATAAAATACAAAGGGATGCAAAACATGGTATATATCGACAAAGGGTCACAGTATTATTTCATATTCAGTCACTTAAAATACCAAGTCATAACAGTATTGTGTACCACTCACCACTGCAAGAAGAAAGTAAAATTAACATGACAATTATTTACAATAAGTACTATTAATTTTTTAACATGCTGGACATCTCCAACCAAAGTAGGGTAACCTAAAAAGAGGGAATGCATTCAGTCATTTATTCAATGGCTGTTTTGCCAGAAGCATGCTGCCATCACCATTCAGATGGTCCTCTGAATTTCAATATCTTAACCCTACTTCAGATTGCAGACACTATGTATTTCCCACCTCCAGGATTAAAGTCTCATAGGATTTGAGGAGAAAAGATGAAACATGTCTTTAAAAACCAAAAGGATGTAGTACAGGTACATATTTAGTTCCAAATAAACAATGGGATAGTTATACAAAGTACAGTGGACCCTCGGTTATCGGCCGTTCCGCTTATCCGCCAACTCAGTTATCGGCCAGTTTTTCGGCCGAAAATTTTTTCCCGTTATCAGCCGTTATTTCGCTTATCAGCCGTATTGGACACGTCCACCTGCCAGCCTCTCGCGCGTTCCAGAGTCAGTGTGGCTGTGTCTCTGGGCGAGTGAGGAAGCTTCTGCTCATTCAACCAAACGTTTTGCTATAATCCATTGTTTTTGGTGGTTATTGATTAAGTGCAACTGAGAAATAAGTAACCTAGTAAAGTTCCTTTGGTAAAGAAAGTGAGAAACACGATAGAATTCAAGGCAGGTAGGCATAGAGGCAAGGAGTGTAGCAGGCATGCAGGGAGTGTAGCAGGAAGGCAAAGATGTAGCAGGCATGCAGGGAGTGTAGCAGGCAGGGAGGGAGTGTAGCAAGCAGGGAGAGAGTGTAGCAGGGAGGCAGGGAGTGTAGCAGGCAGGCAGGAAGTGGACAGTTTTTTTGTGCGACAGGGGTGCAGTGACTCTCAAGCTAGTCCTAGTGGCAGTAAAAGACAAAGAAGGGAAGTAACCCCTCTTCGCCTTCTTCCATATGCCAACAAGTCTCTTCAATAAAGGTATGTAATGTTCATTTATTAGTAAAATTAGTCCTTTATATTTCTTTCTCATTGTTTTGTGTATGTAAAATTATAGTTAATCTTTAAAAAATGTATTTTTTGTTAATATTTTTGGGTGTCTGGAATGGATTAATTGTATTTACATTAATTCTTATGGGAAATATTATTTCGGCTTTCGGCGATTTCAGTTTTAGGCCGACCTTCTGGAACGGATTATGACCGATAACCGAGGGTCCACTGTACTGTATATAAAAAATAGTAGTTTAACTTATTTTGTTTTTATTTTGCAGTAGTACTTCATTACAGTATCTTTTCATTAGTGTTTTATTAAAAAAGGATACAGTAATCATGAAGATGAAGAGCCAGGATGCAATATATCCAGCAACAAGTGTCATGAGCCTTGTTGAACCCAGTTGGTTCTTGTACATCTGAAGGCCAGAGAAGACCAACAGGCAGCATAGAATGGCTAGGCCAAAGGAGGCTGCAGTGCTGACACCTGCACCAGATTCCATAGAAACATTAATTAAACTGTAAAATAAGTCCTTAAATTACAAATAACAATGTACAGTATATTCTGGGTGTAAAAACATATGGCACTGTGTTTATTTAGGTATATAAAATTAAAAAATTATTATTTCAAGTGAATAAAAATATCTTACCTCCAACGCCTCAACCCTCACCCTTTTTCCCCAACCCCCCAAAAGGTGAGCAAAAGCTCTGTGCAAATTTTAAAGCAACTTTTACCTTGTGCAACCTAAATACTGTGCAGTCACACAGCACATGCTGAAAAACAAGATCCACTTCAAACTATACTTTTTTGTTAATATTATTCAAATCAAGCATCTGGAATTTTGAATAAATTAAGAGATGATGAATGTATAATTTATTATTTTTTTTATATTGGACAAAAACCTAATGATATGGATCTAGCAATTCAAGGCATATGCTAAACATTATAACCTGACAAAAAAAGTGAATCATAAGCCATACATTTCAATAATACATTTAAAAAAAAACCTGTGATAGGATAAAAAAAAAAATGTAGTTAAGGTTGAAAATATTGTATGATTGAAATTTTTCACTTTTTCTAAGGAAGATGTGCAAGCTCATTGTGGCAAATTATTGCTTGGCATTTCTGCAATCAGTTGCCAAAAGCTTTGTGCTTTGCAAACAAAGTTATATTATTATACTTACGATATTCAGAATTTCTAAAATTGGCACCTGAAAAATGTTATTAAATAAAATATGAATAACATGCACTTTATATGACAGATTTCAATTATTATTATTATTATTATTATTATACAACTCCAATTAAAGAAACATTAAAAAAATAATAAATATTTTTATTATGGGAAGCACTACATCCATAGGTGTTATGCAGCATTTGAGAAATAGGAGGTAATCAACTATTTTCTGAGGGACAGAGGGGTAGCTGTAATCTCTTGGATCAAGAGACCTTCACCTTCCTTAAAGGAATCAAATTAACAAGACTTATGTACATCATTGTAATTGCTGAATATTTAATACTCATGGTAATATACTATCTTCCTAATGTCTAACAGGTTTCCAAGGCCTAACCTGTTTCTAATTCCTAATAGGGTCTTAATGCCTTACAAATTTCTAATTTGTAACAGTTTTGTAATCCTAACAGGTAAATATGCAATATCTTCAACATGAGTACTGTATTAGGTTACAGTACTTATGTACTGTTATTTTTAAGCACTTTTGAATGCTCACATCTGAAGGACCTGGGTTCGAATTTACTTAGCAGTAAGGAGACACCTAGGAGCCAGCCAAATATTGTGGGTGGGTTGCATCCTGGGATAGATGATCCCAAGGCACCAATGGAAATACCATATTTTCCAGCATTTGAGGAATGCTTTTTTTTTTCCCCCACAAAATGTTTTGGAAAAATCACCCTGCATCTTATATGCTCAAGGGCAGGGTCAAGGATAGGCTTTGAATTACACTTTAGCAGTTTACTAGCATTGCATTACAACTGCTTGGAAACATTCTTATATGTCTTATATGCTTGTGCGCTCTGTATGCCGGAAAATATGGTAATCCAGAAAAAGTGACTTGATCGGGTTATCTGCGATACTAACCTGGCAGAACAATAACCTGAATGAAAAAAATTTCTTCCATACTCTACATTTGCCAAGACTTTCTACATGGAGACCAGTGTCTGTGAAGCTAAAAAAGACCCCAATGGCAGTTACATTGACTTTATGGGTTATCCTAGGTAATTTACACTATGATAATTGTACTTATGTGTACCCGTAACCAAATACACTTACTTGATTACTAATTGTGAAAATGGTAACTCATGAAATCTAAATAAAAATAATTGTTTGTAGTGTACAGAGAGAAACACTTTATATGCAAGGAACATAAAACCATGTCAGAAAAAGTCTGATAAATTAGTTACATGTGATTATTATTAGTCGTGGAGGAAATGCTAAGCCTGCAGGGACCCCACAGTACCTGGGAAATTGTACAAGAATGATATACAATACCGACAAGATAAATTAAGACACACGTGCAACATCTGAGTATCTTTATTGTAGACGTTTCGCCATCCAGTGGCTTTATCAATACAAATTCCATTACATAATTTGAAGACAGTAGAACTATATACAAAAGTTGAGGTAATCAGTCCCTCAGCCTTGTAGTTGGTGTGAAGAGCTTCAAAGTCCTGGAGGTTCTGAAGCAGAGGCAAGGAGGCTGGTGCTTATAGTATACTAATGTCAGGTGGAAAGGGACGTGTAACAGACGAGGGCATAGTCACTGGTAGGTGGGATTTCCCAGTGGAAGTAGGTCATACCCAAAAAGATGGGTTAGTTGTAGTAGTAGTTGTCGTAGCCGTTAAGTACATCTCAGAATCAAGATTCCATGATGATGCAGTGTCTGACAAGTTGTACAAGAATAGTATACAATACTGCCTACCAGTGACTATGCCCTCGTCTGCTAAAAGTCCCTTTCCACCTGACGTTAGTATATAAGCGCCAGCCTCCTTGCCTCTGCTCCAGAACCTCCACGACTTCAGTGTTCTTCACACCAACTCCAAGGCTAAGGGACTGATTACCTCATCCTTTGTATATACTGTACGTAGTTCTACTGTCTTCAAATTATGTCCTGGAATTTGTATTGATAAAGCCACTGGTCTGTGACCAGGCCTCATGGTGGATCAGAGTCTGATTAACCAGGCTGTTACTGCTGGCCACACACAGTCCGACGTACGAACCACAGCCTGACCAGCCGGGCTGTGGTTCGTACGTCAGACTGTGTGCAGCCAGCAGTAACAGCCTGGTTGATCAGGCTCTGATCCACCATGAGGCATGGTCACAGATTGGGCCGCGGGGGCGTTGACCCCCGGAACTCTCTCCAGGTAAACTCCAGGATGGCGAAACGTCTGCAAGAAAGATACCCAGATGTTGCACATGTGTCTTAATTTCACTTGGGAAATGTAAAACACTTAGGTTCGATCCAAGGTGGTGGTGAGGATAGATCCAATTCCTTGGATCAAGATTCCCTCACCGACATCAAATCACTTATCTTGAGGGTAACTTTCCTGTGAGAAAAATTCACTGCTGCAGTGTCACTAGTGTATGGCTGTAACATAGTTTTTGATGCAATCAACATACAACTGTTAAATATTAATTTGTAAATTTAACCTCAATAAAGCAATATACAAAAAAAAATAAGCGGTATTCTAGAGATTCAAGATGACACTATGCCGATTTTGCTAAACCATTGTATTGCTATTAATGAACTGGGGATCATTAACATATAACAGTTATTCCAGCTGCATGAAAATTACAAACACCTACCCATTATTAACTGGTAGAAAGGTCAAACAAGTTGGTTAGTCTAAAGTTGAAAGACCAGTGTCAACAGCCCACGTCAAGCACCAGCTGGACGCTTACCCTCCAAGTTCAAGTCTTAATATTTATAAATACAGTATATTTTTCGGGACCGTTGTTTTAATTACTTTTACAGTATTAGCATTGAGTAGAAGATCATTATAATCATGTAGACAAAATTAATTATGAAGATATAACCTAGGATAATCCAGAAACACTGAGAACCTATATACAACCATGTATCATGTCAAAATAAACTTATTCTTATTCTTATACATCAAGATATATACACCTCTGTGTATATGCCCCATATTATTTATAAATTACATTTGATACTGTATTGAATTAATAATGAAAATTATATCAAATGACGGTAAATAATTAAACTGAAATATACATCGTATGAAGGTCAAAAGAATATTCTGAACTGAACCAATTAATATTATCGTTTACATGTATTTTATTGTTCTATTAGCTTTGTGCGACTTAAAATAATAAGTTTTGACAATTCAAATATATATCTCGCTGCATTGTACACGACAGAGGGGAGAAAGTTCACGATCTAATATATAGACTATAAAGATAATAACTGTTATGCTTATACATGGAACAATTTGTGTTAAATTATATCAGTTGAGTTATGCTTATAAAATCGGACGATAATATAGTACACGTCAGTATCATCTGTATGAATATAACTACAGATAAAAAATAATCGTGTATTTAAACACATTTGTGAAATTTGTGATTGAAAGTTAAACATATAGCTGGGTTCTATTTAAATTAATTTTAATTATACTTTTACAGCTACAATAAAAGGTGCCTTGAAGCTCTCTAGTCTTTGTATAAATCTACTAACTCTGATACTCTCAAGGGAGGTTCCTTGATGCTGGCGAGGGGCTCTTGATCTAGGCCTAGGGAATTGGACCTGTGCTCTAATTTCCCAAATTAAGCCTGAATGTCTCCTCCCCCCTGTCCATTTCCCTACAGGCGCTGTATAATTCCTACGTGTTTAGTGCTCTCCTATAATAATAATAATAATAATACCTCTGATGTATTTAATATTAACCTGAGGATTAGCTGTCCCAGAAATTAAGCAATTTAGTTGTAGTAATTTCTATTTTCTGTTACAACATTCCATAGTGATGCTGTGTCAGACAGGAATCTTCCGATCAAAACTTAGGAATGTTTATCAATCGACGCTTTATCATTGTTATATAGAGACATGAGCCAGTGGGAGGAGTGGTGTGGAATCCTGACAGAGAATACTAGATATTACATCTCAATTATTTAATCTCTGGCCCACCTTATGAGCATGATCTAACACTATTGGGCTCTACCCACACGTGACTACGTCTACTACTGCTGCATCGCTCTACTTCTTCAACTAGCTCCACTGTAAGACTGACCACTAGCTTCTTCGTAGGGAACTAGATGTCTCTAAAACTCGATTGCTAAATCTTTGGCTCACCTGGACTTGATCTACTTTCATTAGAGGGCCTCCGTCCACATGTGGTTATGTCTTCTACTGCTGCATCACTCTACTCCATGCACTGATTCCATTATAAAACACTTCTTATTTCTCTGTACTAGATTTATAAACCTTAATTAAGTTTATTCAGGTACAGGTACACATAAATATAGTTACACAAATTATTATACATAGTAACATATGTGCAGATTACCTAGTATAACCCCCTAAAAAAGTCAAAGTGACTTAATTCCATTGGGTCCCTCTCCCCTACCTAATGGGTGAAACTTCTCTATGTAAAGATAGGTAGGTGTTACACATGTGTCTTAATCAGCTTGTCGGTATTATTCATCGTTAATGTTAAGATAATAGTTGAATTGTATTGTCAGCGATTGTGGAGGCTGCCACACTGTGCCCTGAGATAAGCTCTCATCACAATCACTGCTAATTATGGATGTCATTTGCATTTCTTATGTGTAATGAAGCTTTATATGAAAAATATGCAATTTCACCCTCAATGATACTTACAAAATTTTTAATGAAGCAACAAACTGTAGAACTTAAGAGATTAGAGAAACATTAGAACTGACCTAAACAGGAAAGTCCGCTGGACTTACCCAGACTGTCTCTTCGGCCTCCCAAACCTCAAAGAAATGTATTGGTGCTGGTGTAGGGTTCTTGATGCAAGGAATTGGAGATATTCTCCCCTTCCTTGGATCAAACCTAATTATCTTCCATTGCCAAGGCGCTGTATAACCCATAGGATGACTTAATAATGTTATTGTGACTAATAATGTTGTGACAAGCCACAGTATTTGACTTAAATTGAGTTATCCTTTGTTAAATTCTAAATATTTTTTATAAGACCATTGTAAAAGTTTCCGATTACGTATGCGGCCTGAATGATAAGTTACCCGGAGATTATTTCGGGGGTCAATGCCCCAGCGGCCCGGTATATGACCAGGCCTCGTGGTGGATCAGGGCCTGATCAACCAGGCTATTACTGCTGGACGCACGTAAACCGACATAAGAACCACAGACCGGTTAATCGGGAACTGACATTAGGTGCCTCTCCAGCTCCCTCTTATAGATGTGTGCATCCCTCACTGCTTATATTGAGCTTAATTTACTCCATTCCTTACGGATTAAAATATTCTTGCTACTGATAGCTATTTCCTAAATTATAGTCTGGTTGACCTTCCTGCTATCAATAAATTTATCTTAACCTACCAAACTAAAATGATAAAGTTAGTACATTTAAGTTACGTATATATACACACAATGAATGTAGATAAATAGTTGAGAGAACAGACGGGACGATGAATTAGACACTTGTGCAATACTTGGCTGAGGGACTGATTGCCTCAGACTCCTTTTGATCATAATAATAATAATAATAATAATAATAATAATAATAATAATAATAATAATAATAATATCTACAAGTACATGTACACGGTATACAGACCATAGTTGACATCAATGACATACTCCGCTTGTTATGCTGAGCATTCCGGGCATATTAGGTCAGTTTTGTCCCAGGATGCGACCCACACCAGTCCACTAACACCCAGGTACCCATTTTACTGATGGATGAACATAGACAGCAGGTGTCTTATGGAAACACGTCCTCAAGGAAGTAAGTTTATTCAGATATACACCATTACATAGAATATCATACACAGCACTACGGCCCCCAGTGGCCTAGTGGGTAAAGCTCTTGCTTCACGCACGGAGGGGCCGGGTTCAATTCCCGGTGGGGCAGAAACATTTCGAAGTGTTTCCTTACATACACATATATACAATAGGCCTAGTGTCTAATTGACATGTGCCTAGGGCAAAATGGTAACTAACATCAACAAATGTGTAGGAATGTAGGATAATCTGTACTCCCTAGAACGCAGGCGGGAAAGATACATGATTATATACACTTGGAAAATCCTAGAGGGATTAGTACCAAACTTGCACACGAAAATCACTTCCTATGAAAGCAAAAGACTCGGCAGACGATGCAACATTCCCCCCAATGAAAAGCAGGGGTGTCACTAGCACGATAACAGACAACACAATAAGTGTCAGGGGCCCAAGACTGTTC
>WNWK01000028.1:717500-731588 GCA_009830355.1 Cherax destructor
ATAACCCAAAAAAGTCAAAGTGACTTATTTCCAGTGAGGTATTTCTATTGGGGTCCTTGTACAGTATTTCCATTGGGGTTCTTATGTTCTCAGGTGACGCTTAATAAGACACACAGCACTACAAATACATTTATTGATGACAAACCCTTACCACAGTATGTCTTTATCATGGTAACTCATTATTTCCTTAGCTCTCTGGTCATTATACTGGTTCATAAGAATAATGAAGAAATTAAGTACAGTATTTATAAACATCTTCAGACATGTATGTAAGAAAATAGTTTTGTCAGTGAATTCTTTTTATAAGACTAAATTTACAACTTAGTAATCATAAAATGTAAATCAGTGGCACTCCACTTTTATATGCCATCTGTTTTCCAGTCAAAGTTATTACTGTATTACCAGGAAATGGTTGTTTATAGGTTTTTTCTTAAATGATTATTTGTATATTCATTCCTAGGTTGATTTTTAGTAGATATGTTTTCAGAGTCCATTAGAGAAGACCAAGAGACTGAGAGGGATGGAATTATGTAGGTGCTAATTGGTGACCCACTCAATTTTGAGTGTGCATGTTACTCCTGCATTGCAGGCTTTCACAGGAAATTCAATAAAGCTGATTTTGATAGTTTTTTTTCATTAAACAAACTTTGATACATCAGCTATACGTATATGATAGTTACACGGTGGAAGAAAAGCCAACATATTAAAGGATATTGGAGAGACTGATACTCAAGCGGATACAAGGGAGAGCGTGATCTTGTTAATGGAATTGTAAAGATCTTCCCATACTGTACAGTATCTGATAATTAGATAGTGGATTAAAAAAAAAATACAGAAAATAGGTACAGTACAGTGGACCCCCGGAAATCGAACATTCTTCGTTCCAGAATGCTGTTCAAGTGCTATTACCGAACGAATTTATTCCCATAAGGAATAATGTAAATTAGATTAGTCCATTTCAGACCCCCAAAAATTCACTTACAAAAGCACTTACAATAATAAACTTACATAATAGGTCGAGTTGGGTGGCGTTCAATTTCCGGGGATCCACTGTATATATTTTTGGTTTGATTATTTAGGTATTACCAGAGCGAATACCTTTAAGTGTTTGAATTTTCCTTTTTTCCACCAAGGTTTTTGCTTATGTATAATTTGAGAATGTGTACAGTAACTAGGGAAAGCTTCTTGTAGCTATTAGTATGAGAGATTAGGTAAGAATCCTGGGTCTTTTTAAGGAATAATTTTCACCTTCAAAGTATTGGTCTCCAGTGCCTGGAGCTCTCAGGAGGGTTGAGTTATAACCACTAGTTCTCACTCACGAAATCGTAATAACATAATTGCAAACAAACCATGGAATGGGTGGGCTTTGAACCCATGGTGAGTGAGTTGTAAAACTCCAAGCTAGTGCATTTTACAACTCTCTCTCCGTGGATTCAAACCCCACCCATTATGTGGTTTAACTACTAGTTCTCTTTAGGGTATTTAGTTGCAGCTCCTTTGCTTCTTGAAGAATTGGAGGTTCAACTTCCATGCCTCAGGTGTGGATCAAAATACAAGGGGCTGGGAGTTTGGGATTCAGTAGAGAACTGTATTCAGACAGGAATGTGGCGCTTGTAGGAGTGAATGTTTATATATGAAGCATTTATTTTAATATTATTAATTTTTTCACTGTTTGCAGAATAATTGCTGATGGACCCACCATGCCCAAGTCACCAAGAGCAGAAAAGGTACCAAATTTTTGTTCTCTCTATGCACATATTTTCAAGACATTGTGAGTTACTGTATTCTGTAAAGGTACTTATAGAACAATATAGTGTGTTCTCATAATATGCATATACAGTACAGAATAACCACAGGGAGAGTTGAATGATAACTTGAGGCCTTTCATGTTGCAATCAACACATCAGAAGCTTGCCATCTTTCAGAAATAGATTGCATATATATAAAATATACTTTTGTTAAGGAATGTAGACTACTGTACAATAATTTTCTTTCACAGAGCTCAAAAGGAGTGGGAGAAAAACGATCAGATTTGGATTTTATCTTTGGCAAGCTTATAGGAGAAGGAAGTTTCTCAAGCGTGAGTACAGAGCTATGAACAAATGCATGTTTAGTTTTTGTGCATATGTATACAGTATCACGTAGAGTGTATGGCCTTTGAAGGTTCTGCAGGAAGTTTCACCTCGCTGATGATAGTCTCGAGATCCTAAATGCATGTAAGATCTAAAGAAATTAAAAGATGGTGCAACTGTGAAAGAGGTTATATACTTGTTTTTAATTAAGAGTTACTGATTCAGTCGTGGTGAAGAGTCTTTCTTTCATTTGTACAAAATAAATTATGAATGGAAATTAAAATAATTTACTGATGAAAAGCTAATATAAAATTGATGAAAATATAACAAAGTACTGTAATTGCAAAGGAGGAACAGTTGTAGTATAAAGTACATATATGGAAGAAAAAGACGCTTTATATAAGAAAAGAATGTGCTTTACAACATTCTGCATTTTTCTCCATGAAAAATGACTTTATGCATGTCATATGAAATACACTGTACGTACTGTATAGTAAATCCTTCCTAATGGCAAACAGTGGAGATAAATTAACTTTTATAAAATTTTGATATTGGATATTAGATACCTATTAACACATTGCAGTATCTATTTCTTCACTGCAATTTTATTGAAGCAGATAAAGACTTACAGAGCTCATCACAATTTTTAGACCTGATTGTAAATTTTTGATGTTCATTGTTCTCTCGGACTAGTAAGAATAAATTTTACTTACCAGAATAAATAATTATATCTTATGAATTGTGTTAGTAAAGAGTTATGATGACATTTTCTTTGAAAAACTTAATCAGTCTGGCATCTGTTTTGTAAAACATGTATATTCACTCAAATCAACTGAAATTTGCATATTGCAAAAAATGGGCATATAAAAACTTGCAAGCAAATAAATAAAACGAGCTTGGAGAAGCAGGAAACATGACAGTGTCATAGAATTAGTCACTTCTAGAGAAAACCTGAATTTAAAGAGGACATCTTCAGGTACTCTGAAGAATACTTAGTGCCTCTTACCACAAGCCACCCCCCTGTTCACTTGTCCTAATTGTTTTATTACTTATCTTTCATTGACCCATATGGGTTTAGTGGTTGTTTATGATGCCTGTATAGTATAATATGTATTGTTAGCTTTCCTAGCCATAGACTTGGTAGTCCTAAGATCTGCCTTGTAACAATACACAGTAAGTTAAACAAAAACATCAGTTCTGTTGAGCCCTTGCAATTATGCAGAGTAAATTTTTAATGTTTTTATGCCCTATTTCGTAGACAAGTAGCATGTAGATAGTCTCTATGTATTTTTTCCCCTATAGTATTTTGTTTCTTACGCATTTATAAAGAGAGTCATTTAAATTGAGATGTTCATACTTTTATGGAAAGGCAAATGTTGAACGAGTGATGGTGAATGTGCTTCCTTTTATGGGTCACCCTGCCTTGGTGGGACACGGCTGATGTAAAAAAAAACAGTATATTGATAATGAACTTTTTCTTTGAAGATCTTGATGCTAACATCTGTTGCTTTCCAGGTATGAAGCTTGCTCTTGATATTCAAATAAGTGTGTTAGGAGGGAGTTAAACATTTTTATTTTTTTTCAGGTTTACCTTGCAAAAGATATACACACAAATCAGGAATATGCAGGTGAGATGCTACATATATTACAACTGTATTCGCTAATTATTAAATTTAGTATCCTCTTTGTTTTTATTTGTTGTATCATGATAATCCTCTCTCAATCAATCAGCTAATACAAAAAGAATAGTAGTACATATAAAATATACTTGTACAGGGTAGCTATTAAACCTGGAAACATAGGCAGTTCAAGACAAAATCTTTATTCTATATTGTTACAATATTTCAATTAAAATATCATTCACAAACATTTATGCATTGGAAACATTTATGCGTTGGAAGTTCTTATGAACTAGTCCCAATATGCAGCAATGGTGCATTGCATTCCTGGTTGCATAAGGATTTTCTTTACTGGATTGGTCACCTTGATACCATGGAGTGATCTACGTGATCCCCAGATCTTATTCTCGTGGATTGTTTCTCCTGGGGGATAAGTCAAGAGTGTATGGAGTGAAAGTTAGGGATACCGATCATCTATAGCAGTTCATAACTGAGACATGTATGCTGATTATGGTGGTGGTAATTTATTAGACTGGGTTCGTAGGAACTTGCCAAGAGATCATTAACCAACGCATAAATGCGTGTGGATCAGTTTTGAGCAAATATTGTAACAGCACTGTTGAATAAAGATTGTTTTCTTGAATTTCCTATGTTTTTTATTTTATGGCAACCTGTATATAATATTGGGTATGGAAGGAAGATTCCCAAATGTGTAAAACTTTTATACATGTATATGATAAAAGTCAACTAAAATGCCGGGAACAATGGGCTAGTAACCCCTTTTCCTGTATAGCTTACTAAAAAGAAGAAGAAAATCGTCAAAGTGGGATGTTTGAATGTGCGTGGATGTTGTGCGAATGATAAGAAAGAGATGATTGTAGATGTTATGAATGAAAAGCTGAGACAAAGCTGAAGGGGGTAGGAGAGTTTCAGTGGGGAGAAATAAATGGGATTAGATCAGGGGTTTCAAATAGAGTTAGAGCTAAAGAAGGAGTGGCAATAATGTTGAATAATCAGTTATGGCAGGTAAAAAGGAATATAAATGTATAAATTCAAGGATTATGTGGAGTAAAATAAAGGTTGGATGTGAAAAGTGGGTTATAGTAAGTGTTTATGCACCTGGAGAAGAGAGAAGTGTAGAGGAGAGAGAGAGATTTTGGGAAATGTTGAGTGAGTGTGTGGGGAGTTTTGAACCAAGTGAGAGAGTAATTGTGGTTGGGGATCTTAATGCTAAAGTGGGTAAAAATGTTGTGGATGGAGTAGTAGGTAAATTTGGGGTGCCAGGGTAAATGTAAATGGGGAGCCATTAATTGAGCTATGTGTAGAAAGAGGTTTGGTAATAAGTAATACATATTTTATGAAAAGAGGATAAATAAATATACAAGGTATGATATAGCATGTAAGGAAAGTAGTTTGTTGGATTATGTATTGGTGGATAAAAGGTTGATGAGTAGGCTTCAGGATGTACATGTTTATAGAGGGGCAACGGATATATCAGATCATTATTTGGTTGTAGCTACAGTTAGAGTAAAAGGTAGATGGGACAAAAGAAAATGGCAACAGCAAGTAAGAGAGGTAAAAGTGTATAAACTAAGGGAGGAGGAAGTTAGGGTGAGATATAAGCAACTATTGGCAGAAAGGTGGGCTAGTGCAAGTAGGAGTAGTGGGGGTTGAAGAGAGTTGGGATAGTTTTAAAAATGCAGTATTAGAATGTGGGGCAGAAGTTTGTGGTTATAGGAGGTGGGTGCAGGAGGAAAGAGGAGTGAGTGGTGGAATGAAGAAGTAAAGGGTGTGATAAAAGAGAAAAAGGTAGCTTATGAGAGGTTTTTACAAAACAGAAGTGTTAGTAGAAGAGCAGAGTATATCGAGAGTAAAAGAAAGGTGAAGAGAGTGGTGAGAGAGTGCAAAAGAAGAGCGGATGAAAGAACGGGAGAGGCTCTGTCAAGAAATTTTGCTGAAAACGAAAAATTTTGGAGTGAGATAAACAAGGTAAGAAAGCCTAGGAACGAATGGATTTGTCAGTTAAAAACAGAGTAGGGGAGTTAGTAGATGGGGAGCTGGAGGTATTGGGTAGATGGCGGGAATATTTTGAGGAACTTTTAAATGTCGATGAAAAGAGGGAGGCGATAATTTCATGTACTGGCCAGGGAGGTACAACATCGTTTAGGAGTGAAGAAGAGCAGGATGTGAGTGTGGGGGAGGTGCGTGAGGCATTACGTAGAATGAAAGGGGGTAAAGCAGCTGGAATTGACGGAATCATGACAGAAATGTTAAAAGCAGGGGGGGATATAGTGCTGGAGTGGTTGGTAATTTTGTTTAATAAATGTATGAAAGAGGGGAAGGTACCTAGGGATTGGCAGCGAGCATGTATAGTTCCTTTATACAGTGGACCCTCGGTTAACGAAAAAAATTCATTGCAGAAGCCTGCTCAAGTGCCATTACCGAACGAATTTACGTCCTTAAGAAATAATGTCATGTAGGTTAGTCTATTTCAGACCCCCAAAACTACACTTCCACAAGAACTTACAAAATTATACTTACATAATTGCACGATTTCCGTGGTATTCGTTAACCGAGGGTCCACTGTATAAAGGGAAGGGGGATAAAAGAGAGTGTAAAAATTATAGGGGAATAAGTTTACTGAGTATACCAGGTAAAGTGTATGGCAGGGTTATTATTGAAAGAATTAGAGGTAAGACAGAGAGTAGGATTGCAGATGAGCAAGGAGGCTTTAGAGTGGGTAGGGGATGTGTAGATCAAGTGTTTACAGTGAAGCATATATGTGAACAGTATTTAGATAAAGGTAGAGAAGTTTTTATTGCATTTATGGATTTAGAAAAGGCATATGATAGAGTGGATAGGGGAGCAATGTGGCAAATGTTGCAAGTGTATGGAATAGGTAGTAAGTTACTGAAGGCTGTAAAGAGTTTTTATGAGGATAGTGAGGCTCAGGTTAGGGTGTGTAGGAGAGAGGGAGATTACTTCCCGGTAAAAGTAGGTCTTAGACAGGGTTGTGTAATGTCACCATGGTTGTTTAATATATTTATAGATGGGGTTGTAAAAGAAGTAAATGCTAGGGTGTTGGGGAGAGGGGTGGGATTATATTATGGAGAATTAAATGCAAAATGGGAGTTGACACAGTTACTTTTTGCTGATGATACTGTGCTTATGGGAGATTCTAAAGAAAAGTTGCAAAGGTTAGTGGACGAGTTTGGGAGAGTGTGTAAAGGTAGAAAGTTAAAAGTGAACATAGATAAGAGTAAGGTGATGAGGGTATCAAACGATTTAAATAAAGAAAAATTGGATATCACATTGGAGAGAGGGATTATGGAAGAAGTAAATGTTTTCAGATATTTGGGAGTTGATGTGTCAGCGGATGGGTTTATGAAGGATGAGGTTAACCATAGAATTGATGAAGGAAAAAAGGTGAGTGGTGCATTGAGGTATCTGTGGAGACAAAAAACGTTATCCATGCTGCAGCGAGGAGGAGGCTGGAGGCAGTGGAGATGTCCTGTCTAAGGGCAATGTGTGGTGTAAATATTATGCAGAAAATTCGGAATGTGGAAATTAGGAGAAGGTGTGGAGTTAGTAAAAGTATTTGTCAGAGGGCTGAAGAGGGTTGTTGAGGTGGTTTGGTCATTTAGAGAGAATGGATCAAAGTAGAATGACTTGGAGAGCGTATAAATCTGTAGGGAAGGAAGGCGGGGTAGGGTCGTCCTAGAAAAGGTTGGAGGGAAGGGTAAAGGAGGTTTTGTGGGCGAGGGCTTGGACTTCCAGCAAGCATGTGTGAGCGTGTTAGATAGGAGTGAATGGAGACGAATGGTTTTGGGACATGACGATCTGTTGGAGTGTGAGCAGGGTAACATTGTGTGAAGGGATTCAGGGAAACCAGTTAATTGATTTAGTTGGACTTGAGTCCTGGAAATGGGAAGTACAATGCCTGCACTTTAAAGGAGGGTCTGAGATAGTGACAGCTGGGAGGGGCTTTTCTCAGCTGTCGTATCTGAGCTCCTCTGCAAAGACAGTGATTATGTATGAGTGTGGTGAAAGTGTTGAATGATGATGAAAGTTTTTTCTTTTGGGGATTTTCTTTCTTTTTGGGTCACCCTGCCTCGGTGGGAGACGGCCGACTTGTTGAAAAAAAAAAAAAAAATTGGAAAGATAATTTTTAGATATAAATTGCATATTTTTTTTAGTATTCTCTATTGGTATTGTTTTAAGTAAGAGTTTTTGCATGAATAGGATTGTCATTATTTTCATCCCATTTTACACTTTCTTAGGGCAGAGACATTTAACTGGAGATGTGTAGGGAAGGAGAGTTAAATATACTGCATTGAAGGTGTTCAGAATGGTACCTGTATTTTCACATTTGTTTTCCATACTTTCCAGCATCATAAAGAACTAATACCACCATTCTATGCAGCATTTCAAAGAACCAGCTGTACCACACTCATCATATCCCCATTGGTATAACTGCTTATCCATAGAATGGTTGTAAAGTGCTCCTTTCCAGTTGTCATAGACAAAATGGTATTCATTCAGTTTTAAGGAATTGATACTGTACTTAATGGGCTGTTCACACTCATTCCATGCATTTTTTTACACTCCTTCAAAATATCTGCCTGTCTTCCAAGTTTAGTAGACAGGACCCAGCCAGGGAGGTATTACTATCCTGTTATATAAATTTGAAGCATAATCTTGTTTAACATTTTGCACTCTGGCAGGATTGTTGGTCTTTTCTTTCTTTTTTTCATGAACATGCAAGATGGCAGGTAAATATTACAAATTTCTTGTTTTACATTTATGGTACACTACTTTCTGGTGGCCTGGTGGCTAAAGCTCTCGCTTCACACGGCAAGGGTCTGGGTTCAATTCCCATCCAGGGTAGATACATTGGGAGTGTTTCTTTACACCTGTTGTCTACGTTCACCCATCAGTAAAATGGGTACAGTGGTACCCCGTGTTTCGGTCTTTCCGAATATTGTTTTTTCCGTGTTTCGAGTGCTTTTTTCGGTCAATGTTTTTCTCGTGTATTGGTCATTTACTCGTGTATCGGTCCGTACCAGAGTTGTCCGCCTGCCTGCGCTTGCGCGCCCCGCCGCGCAGGACGCCAGACTAGCGTTGTTTACCATTGAGAGAACATTACCCAGCGCGCTCTTTCAAACATTTCACAGTAAATTTATTGTGTTTATTGCTGGTTTAGTGATTGTCAATGTGAAATAAGTCACAATGGGTCCAAAGAAGCTTCACAAGTCGATAAAGGATATAGCACCAGCCAGTGATAAAGTGTAGCATTAACAGTGTAGCAATGGAAATAAGTCACTCTGTCTGACTTTTTGGGGTTATCCTAGGTTTTCTACACATATGCTGCTATGTATGATAATCTATGTATAACTGGATTTGTGTATTCCTGAATAAACTTACTTAAGTAAGTTAAGCGATTAATCGATAGAAAATGACGACAAGAAACTTAACTCCTACAATGTTGTTTGAGGATTATTAGGGACACTGACAAGAGCGCCGCCCTCTGCCACCATCTCCTCCAAGGTAAGTGTAAGTATTTCTTATTTATATAAGTGTGAATATTTCTTATTTATAAATTAAAGTGTAAATATTTCTTATTTATAAATTATGTAGTGTACATTGTTTGTGTGATAGTGGTGGTGGCTTTCTGCTGCCACCCACCACTGCTTATGGTCAGTGGCCCTTATACCCAACAACAACAAACACACTACCACCAGTCCTTACATTCGTAATGACATGTTTTATTCATTCTAGAGTTTATATCATGTTTCTATGTTATTAATATTGTTTATTATGTCATATAAGATGAATTGTGCTAGATAAATAAGCTGTAGAGTTGATATTATTGTCATATTGAAGGACTATCTTGTCCTGCCTCCAAACAGACTCGCCCGACTCTCTCATACGCCAACAAGAGTCTTCAATAAAGGTAAAACTTATTTAACTGTTCATTTGTCCATTATAATTAGTGCTTTATATTTATTTTTCATTGTTTTCTGTATGTAAAACTATAGTATTTATTCTTTAAAAAAATAATTTTTTTGTGAATATTTTTGGGTGGAAATGGATTAATTGTATTTACATTACACGTAAATAGGAAATAAGGTTTCGAGTTTCAAATTTTTCGTGTTAAGGTCTAGCTCCTGGAATGGATTATGACCGATAGTCGAGGGACCACTATACCTGGGTTATAGTCAACTGGTGTGGGTCACATCTTGGGACACTGCCCTAATTTGCCCGAAATGCTCAGCATAACAAGGGGCTTTCTATATAATAGTATGTCATTGATGTCAGCCAGGCCTGTGTACCATGTACATGTACTTGTAGTAAATAAAGATATGTATTATTATTATTACCTATTTAGGAACCTGCTTTGAGACCAGGCCACTTAAGTGGTGATCGTCATAACAGATTACACACAATAACAGTCCTCACCTTTCTACTCTTTTATTCAATTTACAACCATTTCATTGTTATTCTTTCATCATATACTGCTGTACACTAATGGCCTCCTTCAAGGCTGGTGACATTGCTGACCTGGAGAGTGAGCAAAGAACTTTCACGGCACACATATGTACGATAAGGCACCTAAATTACTGGGAATGGTTGAAGGTCCTTGATCTGTATTCCCTGGAATACAGGCAAGAGAGATACATGATAATATACACTTGGAAGGTCCTGGAGGGATTGGTACTAAACCTGCACACGAAAATCACTCCCTATGAAAGCAAAAGACTCCGCAGGAGATGCAACATTGAACCAATGAAAAGCAGGGGCACCATGAGTACATTGAGAGAACACAATAAGTGTCCAGGGCCCAAGACTGTTCAACTGCCTCCCAGCATGAATAAGGGGGATTACCAATAGACCCCTGGCTGTCTTCAAGAAGGCACTGGACAGGCACCTAAAGTCAGTACCTGACCAACTGGGCTGTGGTTCATACGTCAGTTTGCGTGCGGTCAGCAGTGACAGCCTGGTTGATCACACCCTGATCCACCATGAGGCCTGGTCTCAGACTGAGCCGCAGGGGCGTTGACCCCCGAAACCCTCTCCAGGTAAACTCCAGGTATCCATTCAGTCACCATGACTCTAGCATGTTAGCTCATATTTCTCAGGCTTGCAAGTCATTGACTTGCACTCCACATCTTTCGTTGACATTTATTTCATAGTCTATCCTAATATAACACATAATACTCAAAAAGGTTCATCTCTGGTGCTTCAGCCCTCATTTCATTCATTTTGATAACAGACTAACACATAAATATGGGGAGAAACACTCCATGCCGCTCCTAGCTGCATTCCTCATTTTCTTCATTTAGACCATGGGCCAGGGCTGTATGACATTTACAGGTTTAGCACCAAAGTTGATTTAATGATTATAACCAGGGGCCAGCCTACCATCTTTCTTTTGTCTGTGTCAGGGCCTCCATAATCCTTATTATTATTATTGTATTTAAAAGTAATTTCATGTAAAACTTTTTTAACCCTGCATTAACGTTCTCTCTCTTAATTTTACAGTGAAGGTATGTGAAAAACAGCTAATTATACGGGAGAAGAAGGTGCAACAAATTACCAGGGAAAGGGATGTAATGAATCTGCTCAACAGCAACCAGAACCCCAAGGCTCCCTTTTTCGTTAAACTTTCTTATGCCTTCCAAGGAGAGCACAAACTCTGTATCCTTTTCAAACATCTTTAAATATATTTCATATATGTATATGTGTATAAATTACTAAATGTAAGAAGAACTAATTTTTTTTTTTTAGGTCACCCTGCCTCAGTGGAAGATGGCCAGTGCATTCAAAAAAAAAAAAGAAGTGTGTGTGCATGTGCATGCCTGCACATGTTTATTTATTTATTTACCATATTTATAATGGGGCACATCTCTTGCCAGCTTCTGTCCTTGTTATATTACCATATCAAAAGAGTGAGATTTAGAGAGGAAAGTCAAGGTGACTTATTTCCTTGCTGACTTTGGTTTAGCCAAAGCCTGTTGTGTTTCTTTGTCTCCCATTAAATACGTTGTTATTGGCCCCTCATGTCTAGATCATTGCTAGCTGCTTTTGGAATTTACTGCTTATATACATCTGGAATTGAAATAACTGAAATATTAGTTTTATTCATATATAGCACTATATAATAGATTTAATTGTCTTAAATGTATATTTCAAACATTAAATATATTGCTAGTACTGTACATATACAGTGGTACCCAGAGTTTCGAACAGCTCCTAACTCGAACAATTATGTAAGTGTATTATTGTAAGTGCTTTTGTAAGTGTATTTTTGGGGGTCTGAAACGGACTAATCTAATTTACATTATTCCTTATGGGAACAAATTCATTCGGTAACAGCACTCGAACAGCCTTCTGGAACGAATTATAGCCGAAACTTGGGGTACCACTGTATTAGGATATAAATTGCAAAAAACTGCAAGCTTGCAAAAATTAAAAGATAAATAAATAAATGGAAGCCTCAGAGTAGACCAATGCTTGTGGTGCTCAACCTTCATTAATTTATTTGTCATATAGGTAGTAGGTTGGTAGACAGCAACCACTCAGGGAGATACTACCATCCTGCCAGGTGACTGTGAAACAGAAACCTGAAACTGTTTTACATGATGGTAGGATTGCTGGTGTCTTTTTTCTGTCTCATAAACATGCAAGATTTCAGGTACGTCTTGCTACTTCTACTTACACTTAGGTCACACTACGCAAACATGTACACGTTTATTGTATACACACTCATCTGAGTTTTCTTTGATTTTATCTTAATAGTTCTTGTTCTTATTGCTTTTCCCTTTCATATCCATGGGGAAGTGGAATAAGAATCTTTCCTCTGTAAGCCATGCGTGTTGTAAAAGTCAACTAAAATGCCGGAAACAATGGGCTAGTAACCCCTTTTCCTGTATAGCTTACTAAAAAGAAGAAGAAGAAAATCGTCAAAGTGGGATGTTTGAATGTGCGTGGATGTTGTGCGAATGATAAGAAAGAGATAATTGTAGATGTTATGAATGAAAAGAAGCTGGATGTCCTGGCTTTAAGTGAGACAAAGCTGAAGGGGTAGGAGAGTTTCAGTGGGGAGAAATAAATAGGATTAGATCAGGGGTTTCAAATGAGTTAGAGCTAAAGAAGGAGTGGCAATAATGTTGAATAATCAGTTATGGCAGGTAAGAAGGAATATAAATGTATAAATTCAAGGATTATGTGGAGTAAAATAAAGGTTGGATGTGAAAAGTGGGTTATAGTAAGTGTTTATGCACCTGGAGAAGAGAGAAGTGTAGAGGAGGAGAGAGATTTTGGGAAATGTTGAGTGAGTGTGTGGGAGTTTTGAACCAAGTGAGAGAGTAATTGTGGTTGGGGATCTTAATGCTAAAGTGGGTAAAAATGTTGTGGATGGAGTAGTAGGTAAATTTGGGGTGCAGGGTAAATGTAAATGGGGAGCCATTAATTGAGCTATGTGTAGAAAGAGGTTTGGTAATAAGTAATACATATTTTATGAAAAAGAGGATAAATAAATATACAAGGTATGATATAGCACGTAAGGAAAGTAGTTTGTTGGATTATGTATTGGTGGATAAAAAGGGTTTATGAGTAGGCTTCAGGATGTACATGTTTATAGAGGGGCAACGGATATATCAGATCATTATTTGGTTGTAGCTACAGTTAGAGTAAACGGTAGATGGGACAAAAGAAAAAAGGCAACAGCAAGTAAAGAGAGGTAAAAGTGTATAAACTAAGGGAGGAGGAAGTTAGGGTGAGATATAAGCAACTATTGGCAGAAAGGTGGGCTAGTGCAAGTAGGAGTAGTGGGGGGTTGAAGAGAGTTGGGATAGTTTTAAAAATGCAGTATTAGAATGTGGGGCAGAAGTTTGTGGTTATAGGAGGGTGGGTGCAGGAGGAAGAGGAGTGAGTGGTGGAATGAAGAAGTAAAGGGTGTGATAAAAGAGAAAAGGTAGCTTATGAGAGGTTTTTACAAAACAGAAGTGTTAGTAGAAGAGCAGAGTATATGGAGAGTAAAGAAAGGTGAAGAGAGTGGTGAGAGAGTGCAAAAGAAGAGCGGATGAAAGAACGGGAGAGGCTCTGTCAAGAAATTTTGCTGAAAACAAGAAAAATTTTGGAGTGAGATAAACAAGGTAAGAAAGCCTAGGGAGCGAATGGATTTGTCAGTTAAAAACAGAGTAGGGGAGTTAGTAGATGGGGAGCTGGAGGTATTGGGTAGATGGCGGGAATATTTTGAGGAGACAAAAAAAAAGGGGAAAGTATGAAAGTACAGTGGACCCCGGTTTTCATACTGCTCCAAACTCAAACAATTATGTAAGTGTATTTTTGTAAGTGCTTTTGTAAGTGTATTTTGGGGGTCTAAAAGGACTAAT
>WNWK01000028.1:731688-886688 GCA_009830355.1 Cherax destructor
AAAGGGTCTTCACACGATCCATCCTACTGTATTCAAGAGAAGCATTATATATAGGCATCTTTTTTTAAAGCAAAAACCAAGACATTCTTCATTCCATAAAAAAAAAGCAAGGGTAATGTGTGATTACAGTAATGAGGTCACTCGGATAACAAAATCTTACATATACAATTTGGTGGGTCATGGGAACAAAGCTTTAAAAAAACCTTAATCTAGGACAAATGGGATCCCTAATTATATGGTTAATATGGCATTGTATGATCCTTACAGTATTATAATCATGCTTCCCCATGATTATAATACAGTATTTGGTATAATTTGAAATACAAAACATGCCTACTAAAAAGAATATTCTGTTCCTTAAGCACATATTCAGATTTTGTAATGACGTACTGCAAGAACGGGGAACTTCTGAATCTCATACAGAGAGTTGGTAATTTTGACAGAGAATGTGCCAGGTTCTACACAGCTGAACTAGTGAGAGCACTAGAGCACCTACACTCGTTAAACATTATTCACCGGTGAGTATATAATGATAAAAATTTTGGACAAAAAGGCACAATACCATGATTGGAACGATACATGAATAAGCGCACATAGAAAGAAACTTATGATGATGTTTCGGCCTGATTTGAACCACTGACAAGTCACACTGTCAATGGTCCAAGTTGGATTGAAATATTGTCATAAGATTTGTTTTTCAGCCTCCTGTAGTTCTGTAATTGTTCCTACAAGTTTACAAGGGCTAAGTTCCTAGAGGCACCATGAAACTAGATGCCATGAATATTTGAAAAATAAATCTGCATAGTAAATTTTCTTAGTTTTCATTTTTTATTTCCAAGAAAATATCACTTTAACATGTCATTCTAATCTGGTTAATATTGTCATTCATAAGAAATAAATGTGGATTAATGGTTTAGAAATCTGACAAGTTGATAAATGAGACACTTGTTCTGTCAGTAGTATTATTTGTGTAGTATATATATATATTCCTTAGCACATAATATCCATATGTTGCACAGGTGTCTCACATAAGAAATAATGACCAAAATAATGAGAGATGTGGGCATGGGGAAGCTATTGTGCCAGATAAACCATGGATAATTGAATCTTTTTGATGGTTGTCATGTAGTAAAATTGTTGGATAATCAATATCCATGAATATGGAATCCCACAGATTTGTACGGATAACTATTGTGTGAACTTGGTAGACAGCAACCGCCCAGGGATGTACTACCGTCCTTCCAAGTGAGTGTAAAACGAAAGTCTGTAATTGTTTTACATGGTGGTAGGATTGCTGGTGTCTTTTTTATGCTTAGGTCACACTACACATGCATGTACAAGCATATATATACACACCCCTCTGGGTTTTCTTCTATTTTCTTACTAGTTCTTGTTCGTATTTTCTCTTATCTCCATGGGGAAGTGGAACAGAATTCTTCCTCCATAAGCCATACATGTTGTAAGAGTCGACTAAAATGCTGGGAGCAAGGGGCTAGTAACCCCTTCTCCTGTATACATTACTAAAGTTAAGAAGAGAAACTTTTGTTTTTATTTTTGGGTCACCCTGCCTCGGTGGGATGCGGCCAATTTGTTGAAAGAAAGAAGAACTATTGTGTGAATAGTTTGTATACCCCATTAAGTGGATGCCTTGAAGATGGTGAAGGGCTCTTGTTCCAAGGAATTCAGTCACAGTTCAGTGCCCTAACATATGTGATGAAGTTATGCTAGTCAGCAGAAACATAAAAGTGTTTGTGGTTGAATAGTTCACTAAGGATAGCATTACCAAAATTGATAGTCTTTTGTCTTAGGAAATGGTCTGATTACGATGGAAGATTCACAGCTGGTAAAGGAAGTGTTGAAATCGAAACAGATTAAGGATGCCTCCATAGATGTGCCTGGGTTTAAGGTCACCCATAATTTTCACATCATCATAATTATTTAAGAGTAACAAAAGTTGTTTATCTTTATGATTATTAAATTTTGAGTTTCTAGTGCTTTTGTGTCATAATCACCAACAATGATAATAGTTTCTTACTGAGCACAGGGTGGACGATCCTTGTAATGAAACTTATCAGCAGGAACATAGATGGAAGTGATCTTTTATGGTTATATGATGCAAGTGAGGGTAATTTAGTCAGTAGGGATCTTTCAAGGACGTTGCACTCTTGGACACACAACTTCACTGCATTCATTGGTTGCTATATAGTGAAAGTCTGGAAGTGTTTTTCTAAGTGATGCAATGTTCTAATTTAGGATGGTATGTTTGTGAGTTTTGCTCCATTATAGAAATCCTGGAATTGCATTTATTTTTTTAGTATGAAAGTGATATTTTTTGAATAGCAGACTGACATTGCCCACTTTATTTGAATGGCCTTACCCTAAATAATTTTCAAGTGCATTTTCAGGTTTGAGGCTGCATGGGAGTGTTTCTTTTGCAGAGATCTCTGGGCTCTTTTAATTTGTGAATTTATGATGGGTGGTATCACCACTGGTGTTCGCTTTCCACCACATACGTACTACACTAATTCATTTGACCACCATCATGGACTCCACTACATTCATTAACAATGTCATTATCACTGCACTCACTACAGTCACTATCACTAACACCATCACCACCCTGAACACCATTTTCATTATCACCAACAACACTACCCATAGATAGTGCACAGTTATTCTCATGTTTGCGACCAAATGAAAGCATGCATATACGACTGTGTTAGAATGGTATGAGTGGAGGTGAGCAGGGTAATGTATATATTGAGTTTTGGAACCGGAAAGTACTGTGCAGTGCCTGTGCTGCGAAAAGTGAAGTGAGAAGGTAGCATTTCAGTGGGTTAACATAGAACTGTGATGTCTATAGGTAATAAATGAATGATGGTGAAAGTTTTATTTTCTTCAGTTCATTTCCCACCCTTCATTGGTGGGTAATGATCAATAAGGTAAAAAAAAAAAAAAAAGTTTATACTGATGCAACTACTTACTATTGCAGGGACCTTAAACCCGAGAACATTCTTCTAGATGAATGCATGCACATCAAAATTACAGACTTCGGCTGTGCAAAAATACTAACTGAAGGGGAAGCAGAGAGTGTAGACGGTGAGTTTTATTTGTCTGATTATTATAAATGTAGTGTTAATGTATACCTAATAATAGTAACAAAAAAAATATAAGTTGGTTGGTTGGTAGACAGCAACCACCCAGGAAGGTATTACTGTCTTGCCAAATGAGTTTGAATTGGAAAACTGTTAGTTGTTTTGTCTGGTAGGATTGCTGATCTCTCTTCTTTCTCTCATAAACATGCAAGATGACAGGTAAATCTTTCTACTGCTACTTCCACTCAATATACAGTACAAATGGGGCTGCAGGCACATGTATCTGTATTCACATTCTGAGTTTCCTGCTAATTGCAAAATATCGCTTGTCCTTTTATTATTTTCTTTCAATTACGTGAGGAAGTGGGTGAGAAATCTTCCTCCATAAGCAATGCATGTTGTCCAAGGTGACCAAAATGCAGGAGCAAGGGACTGGTAACTCCTCTTGTATTAATTTCTAGGAGGAAAATAAGGAAATTCTGAAGTTGGGTTGTTTGAATGTGTGTGGGTTTAGTGTAGATGAGAAGAAATAAATTAGTTTTATGACTGAAAAGAAGCTGAATGTTCTAGCCTGAAAAGAAATTGAATGTTATTAGGGAAAAGTAAATGGGGGTTCAGTCAGGTGTATCTGAAAGAACAATGATGTAAAGTGGACCCTCTGTTTTCGTTCACCTCCAAACTCGAACAATTATGTAAGTGTATTTTTGTAAGAGCTTTTGTAAGTGCATTTTTGGGGTTCTGAAATGACTAATCTAATTTACATTTGTCCTTATGGGAACAAATTCGTTCGGTAATGACACTCGAACAGCATTCTGGAATGAATTTTCAATGAAAACTGAGGGTCCACTGTAGTATTGATTATAGTAGTGAGAATAGTAAGAGGAAGACCATTATATTTTGGTAAGTGTTGCCAGTGTATTTTTTTTAGGCTATTCTTTGCCATGATTTCTTGTTTATAGATGTTGGTATATAGGTGATGCTTCCATAAAATATTAACTGATGGTTACCTTGAAAAGTACTATGTATTTATACAAGAAAAATTCAGGAACGGATGGGTACAGTAGTGTAGAACGGAGATACATATTGTTCTCCACAATAAACATAAGCAGTTACTGTATATCAATTTCAAGTTATCTTAATACAATAATTACATATTGACCATATTAACTTTCAAGTCTTGGATTTTGCTTTCAATGCAATTACAAAAATAAAAAAATATATATAGTAGTATACGTACGTACAGTGGACCCCCGAGTTTCGTAAAAACTTCACTCCTGAAGTCTGCTCAAGTGCCATTACCGAACGAATTTACTCCCTTAAGGAAAAATTTCACGTAGGTTAGTCTATTTCAGACCCCCAAAAATACACTTCCACAAGAACTTACAAAATTATACTTACATAATTGCACGATTTCCGGGGTATTCGTTAACCGAGGGTCCACTGTATATATTTTTCATTATACAAAATATTTTACTGATCATGTTTTGTTTTGTTTTTATGATTGTATATAATCTAAATGGTTCCTAGTTGTAATTTTTGGTGATAATTTTGATGTAAATCTTAGGACATGAAGATGCTGCTTCAATTATTTATCAGTGATTGACATATATACAAAGCTGTATCTGGCTTTATTACCTGTAATGCACAAGTTCACCTGTATGATGAGCTTACTAATGCATTCTTTATTATTGAAATATTTAATTTCCTCCCCATTTGTAAGTTTTTCAATGGAAACTTTCATTTCAGGTGGAATAGGACGTAAGGGTAGTTTCGTAGGGACAGCGCAGTATGTTTCACCAGAAATGTTAGAATCGAAAACGTGTGGGCGGGCGTCAGATTTGTGGGCCCTTGGCTGTATCGTCTACCAGATGGTCTCTGGTCTTCCACCCTTTAGATCAAAGTATGTTAAGATTCATGCTTATGTATGATTCAGTGTACATACATACCCTTCAATGTGGATGCCTTGATGCTACTGAAGGGCTCTTGTTCTATGGAATTGGGGTTACACCTCTCCTTAAATCAAACCTGAGTGCCTTCCATTTCCCAGGCACTGTATAACCCCTATGGATTTTGGTGCTTTCCCCATGAATAAAATTTGGATAATAATAGTAATATACAATATGTAAATATACTGTATTACATTTTTTATATTCTCACAATAACTGAAAATATATAATACTGTAGTAAACCCACTATTAACAGATTCAAGAAATTTGATAGCATAGTGTACTTTAAGAGTCTTGCAATTTACAGGAGTGAATACTACATCTTCCAGAAGATACTCAAACTGCATTATGAATTTCCTGATGGATTCTGTGAAGAAGCTAAAGACTTGGTTCAAAAACTTTTGGTAAAAAAACTTAATTTGTTGAATTTTAAAATATTTTGTTATTCAAATTTAAAAAGGAAAGTATAGGAATAATTGAAGAATTTATAATAGATCTGATTGTCAGAAAGAATTAATTTTGGTTTTTTTCAACACTTTGGCCGTCTCCCACCGAGGCAGGATGACCCAAAAAAGAAAGAAACACTTTCACCATCATTCAACACTTTCGCCATCATTCACACAAAATCACTGTCTTTGCGGAGGCACTCAGATATGAGAGTTTAGATGTCACTCCAAACAGCCAATATCCCAAACCCCTCCTTTAAAGTGCAGGCATTGTACTTCCCACCTGCAGGATTCAAGTCCGGCTAACCGGTTTCCCTGAATCCCTTCACAAAATATTACCCTGCTCACACTCCAACAGCTCATCAGGTCCCAAAAGCCATTTATCTCCATTCACTCCTATCTAACACACTCACACATGTAATGGCTTTTAATTTCAGGAAGAAAATATAAATTTAGAATGAACAGTGATAGTGTGAATGATGGTGAAATTGATTCTTTTTCAGGTCACCCTACCTCGGTGGGAGATGGCCAGGGTTTTAATAAAAACTGGGAAGAGTAAATAAATGTCTTCTGATAAGATATGTTAGCCAAGAAGAGTACCCAGAATGAGAATGTAGAATATAACTTTGGTATATCTGTGTCTAGCATTAGAAATAATATTAGGAGAGATGTAAATAATGAAAGTGATTGTTATAGGAATGCAGTTAGAAGCCTGTGTAGATCTATAACCCACTATGATAACATGAACGTAGATAAGTATGTTTACGGAACAACTTGCAACGTGAACAGACTGACTGATGTTGTAGTAGCCAGGCTTACGCTTGGCTACAAGTACTTCTGGCAGTTTGGGAGACACACAGATGATGATCAAACTTAATGCAAATTATGTGATCAGGCATATGGTCAGTCTTGAACACTATGTGCTTAATTGTCCACTTATTGAGGAATACAGAGATAAACAGTATAATAACCTATGTGACATGTCAAGATATCTTATTAATGAAAATAAGATACCAGATATACTAAGCAAATTCCCTAAATTTGCTTGTAACAGATAAGTGAACTGTAGATATAAATCCATATGTACATCTGTTAACCCTTTTGAGGCCTAGTTCCTAGGCTTTTTGTGTATCCATATGCTCTTGCGCTACCGTCCACAGGATGGATATGGGGTGCACAATAAACTAGCCACTTCAGTGGCAAAATCTAAATATTCTGATAAGAATGAATGACATTCTTGTGTAATTAGTACTCAGGCCCAAACTGCAGTTTTTGCAATTTAAAGTTCAGAGCTGCATCGACTTGACCACAAAACAGTTCTGTGTGGTTAACTCCAATTGTTGCTAGACCCACTTTGGGGCTTCCCATGCAGAAATCTTTTGTACTCTCTATGGCTTAATCAGTACAGCCCTGGATTTGCAATTAAAAGACTGGCAGTTTGGTCTCTTGCACCCTTTATTTCATCTATCTGTTTTTCAAGACACATGTACGGTGAGATTCTCGTTCATTTTTTCCTTTGTTTAGAAAGGAAGGAAATTGATTTTTGTTGGTGGATGCAGTCATAACATTTCTCTTGATAGCACAGTACAGTACATTTATTATTCCTGCATTGTTCTGCCATATTCATGTCTGAGTCTTCTGTAATTTCATGGTTAGCTGTAAGTACCAACCACAAAGACCTTGGGACCTTGTTTAGTTATTGGTTTAACTGTGTAATCTGGAAAGTCATAGTAAAATTGACATTTTTAATCTCAATCTGTTATTTGATATGGCATGCAACTCCTTGTTCACCTCATCTTTTTCTCTATATGGCAGACCCTTGGGAAAATTGCATGCATATCCATGCCAATTAAATTAAACTTCATAATTGTGATGGCATCTTATTTATTCTTTTACTCGTTTATTTTATTTCATGAGTTTTTATTGTGATTCCATGTATGTTTGTTACCTACATTACTTTGGTATACATTCCTGTTTGGATAGCATATGTCAGATTTTGAGGATGCTAAAGATCTTGCAAGAGTTTTGGAGATGTGGAGAATATTTTTATAGTTTGCCAATATTGATTATTCTCACTACATCTTGTACCATGTGTGTTAAGAGTATGATGTAGAGCCATTTTATTTTGACAGGTGGTTGAAGCAGATCAGAGATTGGGGGCTCAAGACAGAGAGGGTTATCCTAGCATAAGAAACCACCCTCTTTTTGCTGGCCTAGATTTTGACTCCTTACACGAGATGACGCCTCCAAAAATTGAACCCTTTATGCCACATGTTGGCAATGAGGTAAGCAGAATAATCTCTCAATTCATTAATTTTTATCAGTTTGAGGGATCAGAACCCACTGAAGAATGTTATGGGATCAGAACCACTTTAGAGAATTAAGGATCAGAACCTCTTTAGTGAATTAAAGGATCAGAGCCCCCTTAATGCCCTACAGTCTATTAGTAGGTACGTACTTAAAAACTCTTAAAGTGACTGCATTTGGTTGAGTAAAGCCTTAAATGATTTATTTATCATTTACAGAATTTGACACAGTCTCATGTAAGACCACAAAACTCTTTGTAACAAGCTCCTATTATTTTTCCTAAGCACTCTTGAAAAGCTTTTGTCAGCATTTTTCTTGTTTCTGGAGGATGTTGTAATGATTTTGAATGTGTATAAAAAAATTACTAAAGGGCATGTATATTATCTTTTTTGTCACTTAGGTCGAATGGGAATTTAAAAACCAGCCTGGATTGGGACCAATTGAGATGAAATTAATACTTGGGCTCGATGATTTCAAAGATGAGGAAGGCAAAACTAAGAATTGCAAGACTGGTGACAACGAAGCCTCCAAGAAATCAGGTTTTTCTTGAAATTTTCTTTTCTTTTTATAAAGCAGTGGTACCTAACCCTTTTTGGGTTGTGTTTCCTATCGCAGTGTATCCTCATCTCAGTGCCCCTCTCCTTCATTCATGTAAAATTCTAAATGTAAATATTAAAAAAAGTTCTCTTTATTTAAATAGAAATTAGTTTTTGTTCTTGATTTTATTATTTTATCTATTCAAAAGAGTGTGTTTAAGGAACAAATAAAAAATACACAACATATAAAGTGAGAACATATTTCAGGAGATTTTTGACACTGAGTCTGAGCTGCTACATGTTAAGGCCATTCCATATTTTTGCTTGGAGTTCGTGCCCTTTCCTGGAAATTGTTTCCATCTCATCCCTTGTTAAGAATTGCTGGTATAAAGTATCTTGGTATAGTTATTATACAGTAATGAGCTTCATCTGTTAGATAGCCTCCTTGTGTTTGTGTTTGTCCTGTTGATGTTTAGAACTGAATTCAAATATCTATGGGGAGAGAAGTGGCTTGGAAACAGAGCTACTTGATTTCTGATGTGTTCAAATCCTGTGACTCATATTCTGTGAGCACCCACAGTGTGCATCTAAGGACTTTTTCTGCTCTCTGATTTGTTAGTCAAGTGATGTGGCAAACTGTGTAGTTTCTTCTTTTGTGGATAAAGACACTTGTGTTCAGTTTAAGAATTGTTACACATTGAGTGGTTTCAGCATTTATAGTGAAGTCACTGTAGATAAATGGTTCAGAGAACTGACAAGTTGATGAATTAAGACACATGTGCAACACTTGGGTATCTTTATTGAGGAGAATAAAGATACCCAAGTGTTGCACATGTGTCTGATGAAGTCACTTGTGTAAAAATGTTTCCTCTCATAAGTGTTCTGAACTGTACGTCAGTGTCTGTACAATTATGTACTGTACTGTGAAGTGCAGTACTGCTCTTTGCTGAATTTGACATTGAACATTTCAAAATGCAATTACACAAATAACCCGCACATAGAAGAGAGGAGTTTACGACAACGTTTCGGTCTGACTTGGACCATTTACAAAGTCACACTAACAAAAAGGAGAGAAGGAGGGAGTATATATAGGCCATCAGACAGGGATGGGACAAGAGAGGTAGTAGAAAATATTGAAGAGAGGTAGTAGTAGTAGTGATGGTTATTTGTGTATTGTTCCAGTCACAGTATTGTGCCTTTTTTGGTTATAAAGTGCAATTAGACAGCCCAGCATGATTTTCCCTTGAAATTATTCTTCAGAAAAATCTCAGGGCTCATTCTCCTTTGGGAGCTCCCACTATCCAAAAATTATAACTATTTGTATGTGTGTTTCAGTACATGCTTTTCATAAATTCATAATGTTTATTGATGGTAGTATTGATGTAATACAAGCAGTTAAACATTAAAATTAAAATTAATTATGTGTTAATTTGTAATGTACTTAATTGTAATGCATTGAACCAAATTCCTAAATTGTAATGTACCTAATTATAACACATATAGTATATGTCTTTTAATGTTATATTTTCTTACATTTTATGCATCAAATATTCTTATGTATGATATTTACAGTGAAAAGGAACATTGCTGATGTTAGTCAAGAGGAATATATACTAAGACTTGCTGCTCAAGAACGTGGGAACAAGTGGCACAAATTTGTGGAAGGCAATCTTATTCTTAAGCAAGGTCTCATGGATAAGAGAAAGGTATGCAAGCTGTCTGTGTGATCTGTCATGGGTCTTGGGGCAACCATGCCCATGGTCCAGTGCCTGACCAGGTCTCCAGGTTGATGACGTGTTCATTTCTCTTCCACAGCCATATAGATCAGGTCCTGTATATTGGTCATCAGACAGTGATTCAACTAATTCACTCAGTAGTCCCTAAATGGGAGGGCATTGGAGTTGTTATTAATTTTATAAGTGCATCTTTCAAGGAAAAGGGGCTTGCTGGTAGTGGAAGGAATTGAAGGTACATTTCCTTGGATTGAACCCGATTTCTTTAGATTCCCAATAGGCTCAGTGCTTTCCATGACAAATTCAATTGTGCAAGTATATTCGATAAATTGCAAGATTTATGGATAATTCATAGTCAAGAATGCTAACCAACAAATATTGTACATTTCAGCAAAGGTACAGACATATGGGATGCATGTATAACGGTTCAAATTAAGTAACATTTTAAGTTTTCTTAACTCCATGGCAAAGTGGAGAAGAATCCTTCCTCTGTAAGCCATGCGTGAGTAAGAGATGACTAAAATGCCGGGAACAAGAGGCTAGTAACTCCTTCGTTATACGTTACTAAATATAAAAAGAAGGAAAACCTTTTTTTGGGTCACCCTGCCTCTTTGTTTATTATACGTGAAGAGAATTATTTGAAAGATTTGCTACATAACTGTTATAATTAGAGCACTAATTTTCAAACCTTATTTTGATTTTTAAAATCGGATCTCACATCCTTGTCTGAGGTGGCTACCTTGCTTGACTTGTATTACAACTTATTATCTTTAAAAGTTTCTTAGTTATCATGAACTGGGGCTTATACTTTTATTTTATTAATATGTAGTAAGTTGTAATATGTAGTAAGTTGGGAGGGACTTATTCTCGGCTGTCGTATCTGAGCGCCTCTGCAAAGACAGTGATTATGTATGAGTGAGGTGAAAGTGTTGAATGATGATGAAAGTATTTTCTTTTTGGGGATTTTCTTTCTTTTTGGGTCACCCTGCCTTGGTGGGAGAGGGCCGACTTGTTAAAAAAAAAAAAAAAACTTTCTACAATCACATTTGGCTTAAAACAATGAAGTTGCGTATACCTAACTGGTAATTTTGTTGGATTGCGTCTTATTGATAACCTTATATCAGTCAGTTCCTTCAGGGGAAGTAGGTGCCTTGCTGCCAGTGAAGGGCTCTTGATCATGGGAATTGAAGTTATCTTTCACCACCTTGGATCAAATTTGCCCTCCGTTCCCCAGACACTATTACCCTAATGGGTTTAGCACTTCCATGCAAATGTAATGATTCCATCTGTCTCTTTATCAGTTATGTTTGCTTTCAGGGTCTGTTTCCAAGGAGACGGATGTTTCTTCTGACAACTGGGCCACACCTATATTATGTGGACCCTGTGAACATGGTACTGAAGGGTCAGATTCCTTGGTGTCCCTCCATCTGGCCTGAAGCTAAGAACTTTAAGACATTTTTCGTCCATACGGTAATTAAAACTGTTTAATTGTTACATTTTTACATTTTCCACATAAGTAAGGTAACATTGAGGAAGAGATTCAGGGAAAACTGGTTAGCTTGACTTAGGTTCTGAGGTATGGGGTACAGTGTCTACATGGAGGGGTGAGGATGTTGCTCTTGGAGGGTCATTTGAACTGTGCTGGCAGGACAAATTGAATGAATAATGGTGAATATGTTTCCTCTTGCAACCCATGCTTCACACCCATATAAGAGTGTTGGTACCACTATACTTTCGTACATTCCCTTCTTTGCCTCCATGGATAACGTTTTTTGTCTCCACAGATACCTCAACGCGCCACTCGCCTTTTTTTCTTCATCAATTCTATGCTTAACCTCATCCTTCATAAACCCATCCGCTGACAAGTCAACTCCCAACTATCTGAAAACATTTACGAAAATGTTGTTATGGGTGTGAAGCATGGGTTGCAAATGCTGCAGCGAGGAGGAGGCTGGAGGCAGTGGAGATGTCCTGTCTAAGGGCAATGTGTGGTGTAAATATTATGCAGAAAATTCGGAATGTGGAAATTAGGAGAAGGTGTGGAGTTACTAAAAGTATTTGTCAGAGGGCTGAAGAGGGGTTGTTAAGGTGGTTTGGTCATTTAGAGAGAATGGATCAAAGTAGAATGACTTGGAGAGCGTATAAATCTGTAGGGGAAGGAAGGCGGGGTAGGGGTCGTCCTAGAAAAGGTTGGAGGGAGGGGGTAAAGGAGGTTTTGTGGGCGAGGGCTTGGACTTCCAGCAAGCATGTGTGGCGTGTTAGATAGGAGTGAATGGAGACGAATGGTTTTGGGACCTGACGAGCTGTTGGAGTGTGAGCAGGGTAACATTTTGTGAAGGAATTCAGGGAAACCAGTTAATTGATTTAGTTGGACTTGAGTCCTGGAAATGGGAAGTAGTACAATGCCTGCACTTTAAAGGAGGGGTCTGGGATAGTGACAGCTGGGAGGGACTATTCTCAGCTGTCGTATCTGAGCGCCTCTGCAAAGACAGTGATTATGTATGAGTGTGGTGAAAGTGTTGAATGATGATGAAAGTATTTTCTTCTTTGGGATTTTCTTTCTTTTTGGGTCACCCTGCCTTGGTGGGAGACGGCCGACTTGTTGAAAAAAAAAAAAATTGTTGTTACTGCATTCATCGTGGAAAATCACGACACAGGTCTATGTGTTAAGAGGTTTATTTTTGTTTCTAGCTTGAATGAAATGACTTAACGTAAACTCTCAATTTAACGGACTAGCAGGAGAGAGGAGGTAGCCAGTTGTTGTGTTGTGATTTAGTTGACCCGGTGGATTTTGTCCCATATTTTTGAAGTCCGTTAAATTGAGGGTTTACTCCAATTAATAAGCATTTAAATAGCTGAGAATAAAATAATAATTATATTTTTTCTCTTGCAGCCTAACCGAACATATTATCTGGAGGAACCAGAAGGTTATGCTCTAAAATGGTGCGAAGCCATAAAAGAGGTCAAGAAATTTTATTACCCTGAGAGAACAACGTGATTCTTAGTCCTGACTTAAGAAACTGCATTCAGGACCAGCAGCCACACATTGGGAATATGTTGTATAATCAAGTACTCAAGTGATCTAGGAATTAGTCAAGGGTCTCGTAGAATGTACTGGTGGATGGAGAAGGTATTACAGTATATATATATATGATAGCGTATTTAAGTTTACATAGTCAGAGCAGGACTCCAGACAGCCGCAACACTCACTTCCAGCTGATCCTTTGCCTAAGCCAGTGGTTCTCATGGTAGGATTTCTAGTAATCACTTAGACTTTTAGCTAACATAATTTTTTTCAAATTAAAGTAATTCCCATAACAGCTGAATAATGCAGGAAACTCCAGATAATTTTTAGCATTTGTTCATCTCAAGGATGTTATAATAATGTACAGTTCGTGCAATTATTTTACAATTGTTTTTAGTATTGTACATGGTTCTAAAGATAGTATATTATATATGGATAAACTATATAGTCTTGTGCAGTAACTGTACATGGTTCTAAACATAGTATATTATATATGGAGAAACTGTATAGTCTTGTGCAGTGTTGAATGCAGTCATTTTAAATATTTTTATCTTTAAATTGCATATGCTGATAATTTTTTTTTTTGTTAATTTTAGGCAGTGCTTGTGCATAATGCTGAAAATAAGTCCCTTCATTGTTCATTTTATGTAATTTTATTGCAGACGTCTGTTTGCCATTCATTAATTCATGGTAATCTTATCGTCTGAATAAATACAATGTCAATGTATAAAGTAAATGGAACTAGTAACTGTGCTTATTTCAGCTTCCTTCCTTGCTTTTAGCATACATAAATTCTAGATCAGGTAAACGCACTGGCCTAGAGTTTTACAACTCACTTGCCAAGGGCTCTAACCCCACTTGTACCGTGGCTTGACATCAAGTTTATATAGTTTTATTTGTAGTGAGTTCCTTCAATTTATGCTTACAGAGTCTTTTGGAGTACTTTGTATGCCCCATCTTTCTGGTTTACTGCCTCTTTTACTTTTTTCTCCCACCTTGGGAAGTCTCCATGGTAAAAAGTCTTCACATTTCCCATTCATGCTTTCTCCTTGATCATTTCCAGTTAGGTTAATACTACTACTCTGTACTCCCTTGATTATAAAACTTCCAAAAGGATGGAATTCTTTTTTATTTTTTCTGATTGTCTGATCCAAGGGTAACTACAACTGTTGGTTAATATTTTTGCAGTAGAGTTGTACTCTATTCTCACTATTGTCATCCATGTTGCTACAGTGTTTGTCTTGACTCTTATTGTAATCTCAGACTCACAAAATGCATTGCAAAACAATTCATTCTTGCATTCATTCCTGGTTGTGTGACAGAAAACACAAAATGGTTGTCTTCTGCTATGTTCCTGGCCAGGTTGAGGTTTAGGGCAATGAATTTATGGCTGTCATATTCTGATAAATTTCTGGTAGATGCACAGTACTTGACAGTGTCATTGATCTGTATTACTGGTTAATAAGATGTTTCCCATGAAACCAAAATTGGGTTTCTGGTCTTTCTTCCTGTAGAAAAGAGATGTGAGTGGTAGACGTGTACGTGCTCTGTGGTTACGGAGTACAGTATTGGACATTGAAGTGATACAGCTATGAAAAGTGACAGTAATATTGTGAATAGTTGCATTATCATTTGTGAAATAATCTGCAAGGATTTTGTGTGCACCTGCAGTGGAAAAATGATAAAGTATATTGATACTTCCAATTTAGCTTTCAGCTCTCAAACTCATTGTCATTACTCTCAAAGGTGTTGCTATACAAGGCATTGTGTGTGTTAAAAATTAGAAATGATAATACAAGATGAAATAAAGCCACTGTGAAATTGGTGTTATCAGTATAAAAATCAAACTAAACAAAATTGGCAAAGTGTAGAAAACAAAATTTTAACATAAATTACAAGGGAATGATCGCTGCAGCCACCCATGTCTAAGGCGTAAAAAAAAATGGTCAGGGCAGAAGGCATCACACTCAAGAGGTCACATACTTCTTGTAAGTCAAATTAATCCATTTGAAATACGATCTGGCATCCACAGCCTGACACGTAGGCCAGCACAATCCTTGTTAAGCTTACTACTGCTACAAAGTATGAAAAAATAGTTAAAATATTGAACAACAACATTAATATAGAAAAACAGTTATATTCATACCACCTAATGCAAATGGACTGTTTTATGTAAACACTAGTTTGCAACAATTGTTAGTATTAAAGGCATGTTCTGTAAGCAATGATAGGTTTTTATTTCAGTATAAACCTCCATAAGAATTAAACATAGAGCTGAAAAGTGTTAAGTTATCTGTAATATTTCGTAACAGGGAAATATGGCTTTAAAATTGGAAAAACTGTTAAATACTTTCAAAAATCCCCCACAAGGTAAAAACCTGTGGAATATACAGAGAAAGAATCCACTGGAGGCTTGGCCCATGGCCAGGCTGCGGAAGTAGAACTCTCTCAACAGGTCGTAGGTAAATTATGCTGGCAATGACACAGCCTGGTTGACCAGGCAATCAACAGAGAAGGTGGCTTCAAATGGAGCTGCTGGGGTAGAGGTCTTGGAAACCAGTCACAAGAAAACAGGTTGCCCATAACTCACTGAGAGTTATGGGAAGTGATAAATTAGCTTATTAGTCATATAAGACTCAACTAATGTAGTCATCTGCTGCACCTCTTATTCTCTACAGTTTGCCTGTAGAGGATAAGTGCATTAAACCCTTTTGGGTTTAATGCTTTCAATAGTAATAATAATCACATTCATCCCACACAAGCAGTTGTATATCTTCAGTATATGGTACAACAGCAGCACTGAGTAGTGTTGAAAATGTTATTTGTTTCCTGAAGGTAAACTCACAATTAAGTCAGGATTATGGTATTTTTATGGTACATATTTTCATTTGATTAGCATAAAGCCAATTGAGTTTCCTATGTGCACAAGAAAAAGAAATGAGTTACCATAGTTTTATAATGTAAATAAGCAAATTTGTAGATCACACCCTTGATTAGGGGTGCCTTGATGCTGGTAACAGCCTCTTGATCCAAGGAATTAGAGCTACTCTCCTCTTCCTTGGATAAAACCTGATTACCTCCCATTCTCCAGGCACTGTGCAACCCCTATGGGTTTAGTACTTCCCCATTAATTTTGTCATAATAGTTGGTGGATCTGGACCACTAAATGTTATAACATTCCTGAATTGAAGATCACTGTCAAGGTTTCTACTATTAGTAAAAAAACTTAATTTGTGTTGCAAGGATTTTCAGGCTTAATTCAGAAAACGAACAGAGATTCAATTCCCTAGATCAAGAGCCTCTCACCAGCGTCCAAGAACCTTCCTTGAGGGGCAAGGATTTTAGTGTTTGAGAGTGGAAAAATTAATAAATACTAGGGTTGGGATAGTTTTAAAAATGCAGTATTAGAATGTGGGGCAGAAGTTTGTGGCTATAGGAGGGTGGGTGCAGGAGAAAAGAGGAGTGATTGGTGGAATGATGAAGTAAAGGGTGTGATAAAAGAGAAAAAGGTAGCTTATGAGAGGTTTTTACAAAACAGAAGTGTTGTAAGAAGAGCAGAGTATAGAGAGAGTAAAAGAAAGGTGAAGAGTGGTGAGAGAGTGAAAAGGGAAAGCAGATGAAAGAGTGGGAGAGGCTCTGTCAAGAAATTCTGCTGAAAATAAGAAAAAGTTTGAGTGAGATAAACAAGTTAAGAAAGCCTAGGGAACGAATGTATTTGTCAGTTAAAAACAGAGTAGGAGAGTTAGTAGATGGGGAGCTGGAGGTATTGGGTAGATGGGAATATTATGAGTTACTTCTAAATGTCGATGAAGAAAGGGAGGCGGTAATTTCATGCACTGGTCAGGGAGGTATAACATCTTTTAGGAGTGAAGAAGAGCAGGATGTGAGTGTGGGGGAGGTGCGTGAGGCATTACGTAGAATGAAAGGGGGTAAAGCAGCAGGAACTGATGGGATCATGACAGAAGTATTAAAAGCAGGGAGAGATATTGTGTTGGAGTGGTTGGTATCTTTGTTTAATAAATGTATGAAAGAGGGGAAGGTACCTAGGGATTGGCAGAGAGTGTGTATAGTTCCTTTATATAAAGGGAAGGGTGACAAAAAAGATTGTAAAAATTATTGGGGAATAATTTTACCGAGTATACCAGGTAAAGTGTACGGTAGGGTTATTATTGAAAGAATTAGAGGTAAAACAGAGAGTATGATCGCAAATGAGCAAGGAGGCTTTAGAGTGGGTAGGGGATGTGTAGATCAAGTGTTTACATTGAAGCATATATATGAACAGTATTTAGATAAAGGTAGGGAAATTTTCATTGCATTTATGGATTTAGAAAAGGCATATAGTAGAGTGGATAGGGGAGGAATGTGGCAGATGTTGCAAGTGTATGGAATAGGTGGTAAGTTACTGAATGCTGTAAAGAGTTTTTATGAGGATAGTGAGGCTCAGGTTAGGATATGTAGGAGAGAGGGAGATAACTTCCCGGTAAAAGTAGGTCTTAGACAGGGATGTGTGATGTCACCATGGTTGTTTAATATATTTATAGATGGGGTTGTAAAAGAAGTAAATGCTAGGGTGTTGGTGAGAAAGGTGGGATTAAATTACTAGGAATCAAGTACAAAATGGGAGTTGACACAGTTACTTTTTGCTGATGATACTGTGCTTATGGGAGATTCTAAGGAAAAGTTGCAAAGGTTAGTGAACGAGTTTGGGAGGGTGTGTAAAGTTGAAAGTGAACATAGATAAGAGTAAGGTGATGAGGGTATCAAACGATTTAGATAAAGAAAAATTGGATATCACATTGGAGAGAGGGAGTATGGAAGAAGTGATTGTTTTCAGATATTTGGGAGTTGACTTGTCAGCAGATGGGTTTATGAAGGATGAGGTTAACCATAGAATTGATGAAGGTAAAAAGGTGAGTGGTGTGTTGAGGTATCTGTGGAGACAAAAAAGGGAATGTATGAAAGTACAGTGGACCCCCGGTTTTCATACTGCTCCAAACTCAAACAATTATGTAAGTGTATTTTTGTAAGTGCTTTTGTAAGTGTATTTTTGGGGGTCTAAAAGGACTAATCTAATTTACATTATTCCTTATGGGAACAAATTCGTTTGGTAACGGCACTTGAACAGCATTCTGGAACGAATTACGAAAACTGGGGTCCACTGTATAGTGGTACCAACACTCTTATATGGGTGTGAAGCTTGGGTTGTAAATGCTGCAGCGAGGAGGCGGCTGGAGGCAGTGGAGATGTCCTGTCTAAGGGCAATATGTGGTGTAAATATTATGCAGAGAATTCGGAGTGTGGAAATTAGGTGTGGAGTTACTAAAAGTATTAGTCGAGGGTTGAAGAGATGTTGTTGAGGTGGTTTGGTTATTTAGAGAGAATGGATAAAAGTAGAATGACTTGGAGAGCGTATAAATCTGTAGGGGAAGGAAGGAGGGGTACGGGTCGTCCTCAAAAAAGTTGGAGGGAGGGGGTAAAGGAGGTTTTGTGGGCGAGGGGCTTGGACTTTCAGCAAGCGTGTGAGAGCATGTTAGATAGGAGTGAATGGAGACGAATGGTTTTTGGGACCTGACGAGCTGTTGGAGTGTGAGCAGGGTAATATTTTGTGGAGGGATTCAGGGAAATCGGTTATTATAGATTTAGCCGGACTTGAGTCCTGGAAATGGAGGGGTCTGGGATAGTGACAGTTTGGAGGGACTTTTCTAAACTGTAGTATCTGAGCACCTCTGCAAAGAGTGATTATGTATGAGTGAGTTGAATGTGTTGAATGCTGATGAAAGTATTTTCTTTTTGGGGATTTTCTTTCTTTTTGGGTCACCCTGCTTCAGTGGAAGACCGCAAACTTGTTGAAAAAAAAAAAACGTGTTTGTAGGTTCAATTTACCTGACAAGCTTTTAGTTTGTTTCTGTAGTATACTCTTAGCTCAGTGGTAGTACATCGGCTGAAAACCAAAATATCTGGGTTCAATCCTGGGCAAGTCGATTTAAGTGCAAGTCTCCTTACACTTACTGTCCCTGCTCGCCTAGTAATAAATAGGTACCTGGGAGAGAGCAGTTGTGGGTATCATCCTGGGAAAGAGAACCAAATGTGCTCAGTAGAAATGAGCTCTATTGGTTGGGCTCCTTGGGTTATCCTGAGTTAACAGCCCTGTAGGTGGGTTTGCTATGTTTAAAGATAATACTGTGATAGATCGTGCTCCCCTAAAGGGAGGTTCCTTGACGCTGGTGAGGGGCTCTTGATCTAGGGCATTGGATCTGTGCTCCAGTTCCCTGAATTAAGCCTGAATACCTTCCATCCCCCCACAGGTGCTGTATAATCCTACAGGTTTAGTGCTTCCCCATAATAATAATAATACGTAATGTGATAGATCGTTACAAGTAAGAAAAGGGATATGTTGATTTAGCCAAGTATATTGTGTTCAATGCCTGCACTCTGAAGGAGGGGTGTTAATGTTGCAGTTTTATAACTGTAGTGTAAGCACGCCTCTAGCAAGACAGTGATGGACTGAATTATGATGAAAGTTTTGCTTTTTCGGACCACCCTACCTTGGTGGGAAACGGCCAATGTGTTAATAAAAATAAATATTGTGTGTGTAGTCATCATTAATAATAATACTAATAATATATTTACTACAAGTACATGTCGATGAAAAGAGGGAGGCGATAATTTCATGTACTGGCCAGGGAGGTACAACATCGTTTAGGAGTGAAGAAGAGCAGGATGTGAGTGTGGGGGAGGTGCGTGAGGCATTACGTAGAATGAAAGGGGGTAAAGCAGCTGGAATTGACGGAATCATGACAGAAATGTTAAAAGCAGGGGGATATAGTGCTGGAGTGGTTGGTATTTTTGTTTAATAAATGTATGAAAGAGGGAAGGTACCTAGGGATTGGCAGCGAGCATGTATAGTTCCTTTATATAAAGGGAAGGGGATAAAAGAGAGTGTAAAATTATAGGGAATAAGTTTACTGAGTATACCAGGTAAAGTGTATGGCAGGGTTATTATTGAAAGAATTAGAGGTAAGACAGAGAGTAGGATTGCAGATGAGCAAGGAGGCTTTAGAGTGGGTAGGGGATGTGTAGATCAAGTGTTTACAGTGAAGCATATATGTGAACAGTATTTAGATAAAGGTAGAGAAGTTTTTATTGCATTTATGGATTTAGAAAAGGCATATGATAGAGTGGATAGGGAGCAATGTGGCAAATGTTGCAAGTGTATGGAATAGGTAGTAAGTTACTGAAGGCTGTAAAGAGTTTTTATGAGGATAGTGAGGCTCAGGTTAGGTGTGTAGGAGAGAGGAGATTACTTCCGGTAAAAGTAGGTCTTAGACAGGGTTGTGTAATGTCACCATGGTTGTTTAATATATTTATAGATGGGGTTGTAAAAGAAGTAAATGCTAGGGTGTTGGGGAGAGGGTGGGATTAAATTATGGAGAATTAAATGCAAAATGGGAGTTGACACAGTTACTTTTGCTGATGATACTGTGCTTATGGGAGATTCTAAAGAAAAGTTGCAAAGGTTAGTGGACGAGTTTGGGAGAGGTGTAAAGGTAGAAAGTTAAAAGTGAACATAGATAAGAGTAAGGTGATGAGGGTATCAAACGATTTAAATAAAGAAAAATTGGATATCACATTGGAGAGAGGGATTATGGAAGAAGTAAATGTTTTCAGATATTTGGGAGTTGATGTGTCAGCAGATGGGTTTATGAAGGATGAGGTTAACCATAGAATTGATGAAGGAAAAAAGGTGAGTGGTGCATTGAGGTATCTGTGGAGACAAAAACGTTATCCATGGAGGCAAAGAAGGGAATGTACGAAAGTATAGTGGTACCAACACTCTTATATGGGTGTGAAGCATGGGTTGCAAATGCTGCAGCGAGGAGGAGGCTGGAGGCAGTGGAGATGTCCTGTCTAAGGGCAATGTGTGGTGTAAATATTATGCAGAAAATTCGGAATGTGGAAATTAGGAGAAGGTGTGGAGTTACTAAAAGTATTTGTCAGAGGGCTGAAGAGGGGTTGTTGAGGTGGTTTGGTCATTTAGAGAGAATGGATCAAAGTAGAATGACTTGGAGAGCGTATAAATCTGTAGGGGAAGGAAGGCGGGGTAGGGGTCGTCCTAGAAAAGGTTGGAGGGAAGGGGTAAAGGAGGTTTTGTGGGCGAGGGCTTGGACTTCCAGCAAGCATGTGTGAGCGTGTTAGATAGGAGTGAATGGAGACGAATGGTTTTGGGACATGACGATCTGTTGGAGTGTGAGCAGGGTAACATTGTGTGAAGGGATTCAGGGAAACCAGTTAATTGATTTAGTTGGACTTGAGTCCTGGAAATGGGAAGTACAATGCCTGCACTTTAAAGGAGGGGTCTGAGATAGTGACAGCTGGGAGGGACTTTTCTCAGCTGTAGTATCTGAGCTCCTCTGCAAAGACAGTGATTATGTATGAGTGTGGTGAAAGTGTTGAATGATGATGAAAGTTTTTCTTTTGGGGATTTTCTTTCTTTTGGGTCACCCTGTCTCGGTGGGAGACGGCCGACTTGTTGAAAAAAAAAAAAAAAAAAAAAAACATGTACAAAATATACAGGCCTAGCTGACATCAATGACATACTACTATATAGAAACCCCCTTGTTTTGCAGAGCATTTCGGTCAAATTAGGTCAGTTTTGTCCCAGGATGTGACCCACACCAGTCGACTAACACCCAGGTACTCATTTTACTGATGGGTGAACATAGACAACCGGTGTAAGGAAACATGTCCGATGTTTCCACCCCTTCGCCGGGAATTGAACCAGGACCCTCATCGTGTGAAGCGAGAGCTTTTGCCACCAGGCCACGGGGCCTCACCAGGCCTTGCTACTCACCGAAAATTCAACATCAGATGGGCATATGCAGTTATTTTTAGATGTACTAAGAATAGTAGCTATAATTATTTTGATCTAGAACCCTTCATTATTATAATCAAAATCAAGTGCTAAACCCACAGGGTTTAGCTCTTGGTGTGTTGAAGGGTTCAATACTGCTAAAACTCTTCAACACACCATCAAAGAGCTCCCATCGAAGGGTTCATTTCCATTACCATACGCAAGTCATGCAAAAAGTGCCAAATGCTACAACTGTTACTTTTCATAAATCTTTCTTTCTTTCAACACGTCGGCCGTTTCCCACCGAGGCAGGGTGGCCCAAAAGAAAAAACGAAAATTTCTTCTTTTACATTTAGTAATATATACAGGAGAAGGGGTTACTAGCCCCTTGCTCCCGGCATTTTAGTCGCCTCTTACGACACGCATGGCTTACGGAGGAAGAATTCTGTTCCACTTCCCCATGGAGAGTAATTTCAGTGGCCATGTAATAACTTGGCTGGTAGGTCTTTTCTTCCTGCAAACTATAAGTTTATTCAGGTATACACAGATACAGTTACAAAGATTATCATACATAGCAGCATATGTGTAGAGAACCTAGGATAACCCAAACTTTGGGTTATCCTAGGTTCTCTAGGATAACATTGGTTATCCTAGGTTCTCTAGATAACACTTTGGGTTATCCTAGGTTCTCTAGGATAACACTTTGGGTTATCCTAGGTTCTCTAGGATAACACTTTGGGTTATCCTAGTTCTCAGGATAACACTTTGGGTTATCCTAGGTTCTCTAGGATAACACTTTGGGTTATCCTAGGTTCTCTAGGATAACACTTTGGGTTATCCTAGGTTCTCTGGGATAACACTTGTATCCTAGGTTCTCAGGATAACACTTTGGGTTATCCTAGGTTCTCTAGGATAATACTTTGGGTTATCCTAGGTTCTCTAGGATAACACTTTGGGTTATCCTAGGTTCTCTAGGATAACACTTTGGGTTATCCTAGGTTCTCTAGGATAACACTTTGGGTTATCCTAGGTTCTCTACACATATGCTGCTATGTATGATAATCAATGTAACTATCTCTGTATACCTGAATAAACTTAGTTTGTGCGAAGGAAAAACAAATTCCCTTTTCCTCAAAGCATGAGGATTCTTACAGCGGTAAATAACCATGGGCTTACACTTGAAATCACCTGATGCATTACCCAAAAGGAGCAAGGTGAAGCGATCCTTTGCTGTCTTGAAGCCTGGTGCACTTTTCTCTTGCTGACTGATATAGGTTCATGTTGGCATTTTCTTCCAGAAAACACTTGTCTCGTCAGCATTAAACACTTGTTGTGGCTCATAGCCACCCTTAGTAGGACCCCCACTGACTCAATGGTTTAACCTACTGCAGGCGACCGCGGGCTCAAAATTTTTCCCCTCCAGCGAATCGCGTAATATAAGGTTTACGTCGTGTTAGATAAAAATGTGCCGCAATTCTTCAATCGCGTAATACCCAAAACGCGCAACATAAAGTCGTGCTAAATGAGGGTCTACTGTAGTACGAATGGCAAGAGTTGTGCCACAAGTATATTCACGACGGTACGGAGGGTCGAGCCTGCGCCACTCCCAGCACCGCCCTGACTCACATCATGACGTTCAAGTGTGAGCAATATTTAAAGCTTTACGAGAGATAATCTGGAGGAGCAACCGGTTGCATAGGAAGCGGCAAGATCCTCCCTACCATCCTACTTACAAGAATTAAAATATGGGCTGTATAACCCTTGTGGTTTAGTGCTTCTTTTGATTATAATAATAATAATCATAAATATGGACAAATATTTGGTAGAGTAAAAGAAAACAAAAGGTTGATGCTTTATTTACATGTTTGTTAACAAAATTCCATCTGCTTTTTTAAACATTTCATGGGAAATGGCTTTATTTCTTTGTTCTTTTACCTTCTCCTTTCTTTGGTTTAGCTTTTCCACGTAGAATTCTGAGTCTTCTCATCTCTTCCTTGAAGTCTTGGTGTTCGTCTCGATACAGTCCATACTGAAAATAAATTTTTGACCGATTAAATCTATTTGTAAATTTATGAGCAGTACATCTCATCCCAAGTATACTCACTTCTAGCTAATCTTTTTTGTGAATACCCTGCTCACACTCCAACAGCAAATCAAATCCCAAAAACACTTAACCACCACTTGCTTCAATCTAATATGCTCGAACATGACTGCTGAATGCTCAAGCCACTACCAGTCAAAACTTCCTTTACTCCCTCCCTTTAGCTCTACCTGAGATAGCCTCTACCCATGCTATATACATCCAGGATTTATACAGTCTTTTACTTTACCTGTTCTCTTCTCTCCTATAAATTACCAAATTATTGCAACACCTCTCCTCCATCTTCTGAATTACATCTTTCATACCTCCACACTGCCCTCTAATTTTTATGTTTATGGCATTATTGAGCAGAATATAGATGCCAAGAGCCTGGAACATATCTACAGCAAATAACAGGGGATACCTGTATTCATTCATTTACAATCTGCCCAACATACCTTTCTAAGAAGAGACATTAAAAGATGAGTTTCATTATGACGAGGATAGTAGTCTGTGATTTCAGGTCGTAGGTCTAGTGGTTTCTCACTGAATATTTTTACTACACGCATTGACCTAGAAAAAAAAAAATATTATCGAGCTTTAAAATGGCATATAACAAAAGCCATAATAGTATATTAAGCTATTTTTACCTCAAGAGAAAGGTGAACATGAAGAAAACAGCCATTTGATTATATTCAAAGTTAAATAGCGAATCATCTACTCACAATGGAAAGTAGCTTAAACAAAATTTTACAAATATTTTTATAGTTTGTCATCTCTCGAAACACAATTCTGTATTTTCTACTATTTTTTTTATTGCTCTAAATTCACAGTCGTGCTTAAATTAATGTTGCCCAAAACTAAACCCACATTTATTAAAAACCACTATATTCACTGCATACCCAATGCAAAGACCATTATAAAAAATTGGACCCAACTACAAAACAGCAACACTAAGCAACTTGAACAGACATTATTAAAAACAAAAGTAGCAGTGTATGATCCTTACCGAGTGTTTTCTCTCGTGAAAATAATGACACCAAAATAGATTATGTAGAAGCAAAGCAAATTTTGGAAATAAATACTAGTTGGTAAGAAAGTATTAAATGAATCATTTAAGATAAAAGCTCAGTAACAAGACTTTTTTTTTTTTTTGGCACGACACCTTTGACACATGGGCAGTTCATGGCTTTACCAATAAAATGACCGACATTGAAACTCGCACAAGATCCTGCATAAAGCACTTACGGAGAGTCAGTTGTTTTAACGACCTCCCCAAAGATGTGATTGCTGAGGCGGTTCATTCTCTTGGCATAATTGGTCGTTTTTGCTGTTATCCTTGCATACTTATATAATCCAGATGCGACTGGTAACTTTGATGCCATCCTTTACACTTGGATACAGTAATGTTTACCTTGAAATAAATAATTTAAAATTATTAATTATTAAAGAGCAATTAAGCCTAATGTAAATAAAAATAATTCATAAATAATAATAACATGGCTTATTACTATCACACGCTGTATGATCCTAGTGGGTTTAGCACTTCTTTTTTATTATAATAATAATTTAATATTACTGTCACACAATGAACAGCAGGGCACTACAAACATGGACTCTTAAAAAATTTTGGAAACAAACCCAAAAAACTAGGAAAATGAGAAAACAAGGCTTCCAAGATTCACTACATGCACCATTATTTCTTTCTGATGTGTTCTTAGATCAAATGCTTAAATTTTGTGAATGTGGTTCTTTGATGAATAAGTGCTGTGCTTGTCTTTTAAAACTGAAAAGAAATTCTTAAGGGTAGAAACTGTGTCTATATATACAGCCCATATAGCCCTAAACATAATTCAAGAATAAATTTTCAAAATTTCAAAAAACAAAAAATTACAGTACATACATATCCTCATTATTTAGCCAGTGGGATACCTCGCCCTCCAACTATTATGTGAAGTTTATTTTGGTGGTAAAAACAAAGAGATTTTAAATGGCGTTAGAAATAAGACCATAATTTAAAAAATTACATCAACAGTTATAAGAAATTATACATTACGGTATACTATAGCATTTCTATTACAGCAACCTGAGAATTACATGGTACAGAATATGGTATTTTTTTTTTTCAACAAGTCGGCCATCTCCCACCGAGGCAGGGTGACCCCCAATAAAAAAAGAAAATCTCCAAAAAGAAAATACTTTCATCATCATTCAACACTTTCACCTCACTTATACATAATCACTGTCTTTGCAGAGGAGCTCTGATACGACAGTTTAGAAGTCCCTCCAAACTGCCAATATCCCAAACCCTTCCTTTAAAGTGCAGGCATTGTACTTCCCATTTCCAGGACTCAAGTCCGGCTAACCAGTTTCCCTGGATCCCTTCACTAAATATTATCCTGCTCACACTTCAACAGCTCGTCAGGTCCCAAAAACTATTCGTCTCCATTCACTCCTATCTAACACGCTCACGCACGCTTACTGGAAGTCCAAGCCCCTCACCCACAAAACCTCCTTTACCCCTTCCCTCCAACTTTTTTGAGGACAACCCCTACCTCGCCTTCCTTCCCCTACAGATTTATACGCTCTCCAAGTCATTCTACTTTGATCCATTCTCTCTAAATGACCAAACCACTTCAACAACCCCTCTTCAACCCTCTGACTAATACTTTTAGTAACTCCACATCTCCTAATTTCCACACTCCGAATTTTCTGCATAATATTTACACCACACATTGCCCTTAGACAGGACATCATACATTCCCTTCTTTGCCTCCATGGATAACGTTTTTTGTCTCCACAGATACCTCAACGCACCACCTTTTTTACTTCATCAATTCTATGGTTAACCTCATCCTTCATAAACCCATCCGCTGACAAATCAACTCCTAAATATCTGAAAACATTCACTTCATCCATACTCCCTCTCTCCAATGTGATATCCAATTTTTCTTTATCTATATCAATTGATACTCTCATCACCTTACTCTTATCTATGTTCACTTTCAATTTTCTACCTTTACACACCCTCCCAAACTCGTCCACTAACCTTTGCAACTTTTCTTTAAAATCTCCCATAAGCACAGTATCATCTGCAAAAAGTAACTGCGTCAACTCTCATTTTGTACTACAGTGGTACCCCGACTTACGATGGTCCCCAAACACACCCTTTTATGTAAGTTGATTTTTTTAAATGCTTTTGTAAGTGTAATTTTGGGGGTCTAAAAGGACTAGTCTATTTTACATCATTTCTTATGGAGATAAATTCGTTTGGTAATGGCACTTGAACAGCATTCTGGAATGAAAAAATATCGTAAGTCGGGGTACCACTGTACTTGATTCCTCATAATTTAATCCCACCCCTCTCCCCAACACCCTAGCATTTACTTCTTTTACAACTCCATCTATAAATATATTAAACAACCATGGAGACATTACACATCCTTGTCTAAGACCTACTTTTACTGAGAAGTAATCTCCCTCTCTCCTACACACCCTAACCTGACCCTCACTTTTCTTCTTTCAACACGTCGGCCATTTCCCACCGAGGTAGGGTGGCCCAACTGAGACAGCAAACAGACTTAATGTTTTCTTCTCCACCAAGGAAAGAATCTAGCGAGTAAAATCCCAAGCACGAACACACGTCCAACAGACTACCTCACCAACACCTACCCTAATACACTATTCCTAGCTCCTACCAACCCAATAGAAGTCTCGCTCATAATCAACACCCTTAAAAACAAGGCAGGAGACATAAATAGCCTACCATCTTTTATGTACAAAAAAGCTTTACAGGTACTGTCACCAATTATTGCAACACTCTTCAATAAATCCATCGAAACCTCCACATTCCCATCAATTCTCAAAACAGCAAGGGTCACCCCGATCCATAAAGGAGGTGATCAAACAGACTTAAATAATTATAGACCAATATCTAATTTACCACTCCTCTCAAAAATCTTTAAAAAATTAATTCATAGGCAGATCTATTCCTATCTCATCTCACACAATGTACTCAACCCCAGTCAGTTCGGATTCAGGACCAACAAAAACACAAATGATGCCATTATACACATGCTAGAGTTAATATACACCGCACTTGAGAAGAAAGAAGTTCCACTGGGAATCTTCATTGATCTACGAAAAGCATTTGATAGTCGATCATGATTTACTGCTTACAAAACTAGCACACTATGGTATAAGAGGGCACTCGCTCAACTACATAAAGTCTTACCTCAGTAACAGAAGCCAATATGTGTATACTAATGGAGCGAACTCTTCAACACAACAAATTACAGTTGGAGTCCCTCAAGGAAGTGTACTGGGTCCACTCTTATTTCTCATTTACATCAATGACCTACCTAATGCATCTCAACTACTCAAACCCATTTTATTTGCAGATGACACAACATATGTTTTCTCTCACCCTAATCCAGTCATACTGGCCAATACTGTTAATGCAGATTTACAGAAAATATCAACATGGATGACGACCAATAAACTGACTCTAAATACTGACAAGACCTACTTTATACAGTTTGGAAACAGAGGTAAAAATGTTCCACTAAACATAACACTAAACGGTTCACCCATCACAAGACTCACAGAGGGAAAATTCCTAGGTATACACATTGACAGCAGCCTTAAATTCCAAACGCATATACAACAAATTTCCAAGAAAATCTCAAAGACAGTAGGCATATTATCTAAGATACACTACTATGTACCTCAACCAGCTCTCCTTGCACTATACCACTCACTCATCTACCCTTATCTCACTTATGGAATCTGTGCATGGGGATCTACAACATTAAATCACCTTAGACCACTCATAACCCAGCAAAAGGCTGCAGTCAGAATGATAACAAATTCCCACTCTAGACAGCATACTCCACCAATATTCAAAAGCCTAAAACTACTCACCATAAAGAACATTCACACTTATAATTGTGCCTACTACATACATAGAACTCTACATTCTAATATAAACCCTCCACTCAAAATTCTCCTCACCAACCTTAATAGGACCCATGACCATAAGACAAGAAACAGGTCACATTTTGATGTACCCCGCGTCCATAGCAACCTATGTAAAAATTCAATGCACATAAAGGGCCCCAGATTCTGGAACTCATTACCAGAAAATACAAAAATAACCTTGTCTGAGAATCATTTTAAGACTCTACTCAAAAACCACCTACTCACCCTTACCTAAATACTCATACTCAAAAAATACTCATTGTTATTTCTCCTATAAGATAATTCCATTTTTATTATTATTATGTACGATAATATTACTTTAAAAAATGCTCAGTATTTTTTTTCTATAAGAAAATCTCAATTTGTACTATTATAACATTGTAATATTACCACCTACTCACCATAAACTAAATATGCATTCTGTAAATTACTTTTAAAAAATACTCAATGTCATTTTCCCAAAAATAATTTCAGTTTTTACTAAACACTTGCTGCAATGTAGTGTCACCATATTGTAATTTGCCTCTTACGACACACATGGCTTACGGAGGAAGAATTCTGTTCCACTTCCACTGACCCTCACTATCCTCATAAAAATCCTTTACAGCATTTAGTAACTTACTACCTATTCCATACATCTGCTACATTGCTCTCCTATCCACTCTATCATATGCCTTTTCTAAATCCATAAATGCAATGAAGACTTCCCTACCTTTATCTAAATACTGTTCACATATATGAGTCAATGTAAACACTTGATCTACACATCCACTACCCACTCTAAAACTTCCTTGCTCATCTGCAATCCTACTCTCTGTCTTACCTCTAATTCTTTCAATAATAACCCTACCATGCACTTTACCTGGTATACTCAGTAAACTTATTCCCATATAATTTTTACAATTTATTTTGTCCCCCTTCCCTTTATATAAAGGAACTATACATGCTCTCTGCCAATCCTTAGGTACCTTCCCCTCTTTCATACATTAAACAAAAATACCAACCACAGAGTAAAGTCTGAGGCAGCTACTGTGAAAAGCTCTGTTCCACAAGGCACAGTACTTGCTCCCATCCTATTCCTCATCCTCATATCAGACATTGACAGGGATATAAGCCACAGTGCTGTGTCTTCCTTTGCAGATGACACCCGAATCTGTATGACAGTGTCCACCGTTGAAGACACTGCAAGACTCCAAGCAGACATAAACCAAATCTTTAAATGGGCTGCAGAAAACAATATGAAGTTCAATGATGAGAAATTTCAATTACTCAGATACGGAAAACGTGAAGAAATTAAAATCTCATCGGAGTACAGTCTACCTGGAGAGAATTCCAGGGGTCAACGCCCCCGCGGCCCGGTCTGTGACCAGGCCTCCTGTTGGACCAGAGCCTGATCAACCAGGCTGTTACTGCTGGCCGCACGCAGTCCAACGTACGAACCACAGCCCGGCTGATCAGGTACCGACTTGAGGTGCCTGTCCAGTGCCTGCTTGAAGACAGCCAGGGGCTTGTTGGTAATCCCCCTGATGTATGCTGGGAGGCAGTTGAACAATCTTGGGCCCCTCACACTTATTGTGTTGTCCCTCAACGTGCTAGTGGCACCCCTGCTCTTCATTGGGGGGATGTTACATCGCCTGCCGAGTCTTTTGCTTTCGTACGGAGTGATTTTTGTGTGCAAGTTTGGTACTAAGCCCTCGAGAATTTTCCATGTGTATATAATAATGTATCTCTCCCGCCTGCGTTCTAGAGAGTACAGGTTTAGGAACTTCAAGCGTTCCCAGTAGTTGAGGTGGTTTATCGCACCACACAATAGAGCGAAAAACTAATGTCAAAGACCTGGGAGTGATTATGTCAGAGGATCTCACCTTCAAGGACCATAACAAAGTAGCAATTGCATCTGCTCGAAAAATGACAGGATGGATAATGAGAACCTTCAAAACCAGGGATGCCAAGCCCATGTTGACACTTTACAGATCGCTTGTTCTATCTAGGCTGGAATATTACTGCACACAAACTGCACCTTTCAAGGCAGGTGAAATTGCTGACCTTGAAAATGTGCAGAGAACCTTCACCGCACGCATAAGTGCGATACACCACCTCAACTACTGGGAACGCTTGAAGTTCCTAAACCTGTACTCTCTAGAACGCAGGCGGGAGAGATACATGGGGCTCTGGTGGTCTGGTGGCTAAAGCTCTCGCTTCACACGGCGAGGGCCTGGGTTCGATTCCCAGCCAGGGCAGAAACATTGGGCGTGTTTCTTTACACCTGTTGTCTATGTTCCCCATCAGTAAAATGGGTACCTGGGTGTTAGTCGACTGGTGTGAGTCGCATCCTAAGACACTGACCTAATCTGCCCGAAATGCTCAGCATAACAAGGGACTTTCTATATAGTAGTATGTCACTGATGTCAGCTAGGCCTGTATACCATGTACATGTACTTGTAGTAAATAAAGATATTATTATTATTATTATTATTATTATTATTATATACACATGGAAAATTCTCGAGGGCTTAGTACCAAACTTGCACACAAAAATCACTCCCTACGAAAGCAAAAGATTCGGCAGGCGATGTAACATCCCCCCAATGAAGAGCAGGGGTGCCACTAGCAAGTTGAGGGACAACACAAGTGTCAGGGGCCCAAGACTGTTCAACTGCCTCCCAGCATACATCAGGGGGATTACCAACAAACCCCTGGCTGTCTTCAAGCAGGCACTGGACAGGCACCTCAAGTCGGTACCTGATCAGCCGGGCTGTGGTTCGTACGTTGGACTGTGTGCAGCCAGCAGTAACAGCCTGGTTGATCAGGCTCTGGTCCAACATGAGGCCTGGTCACAGACCAGGCCGCGGGGGCGTTGACCCCTGGAATTCTCTCCAGGTAGACTCCAACACAATATCTCCCCCTGCTTTTAACATTTCTGTCATGATCCCGTCAGTTCCAGCTGCTTTACCCTTTCATTCTATGTAATGCCTCATGCACCTCCCCCACACTCACATCCTGCTCTTCTTCACTCCTAAAAGATGTTATACCTCCCTGGCCAGTACATGAAATTACCGCCTCCCTTTCTTCATCGACATTTAAAAGTGGCCCGGTGGTCTGGTAGCTAGAGCTCTCGCTTCACACACGGAGGGCCCGGGTTCGATTCCCGGCGGGTGGAAACATTTTGACGTGTTTCCTTACACCTGTTGTCATGTTCACCTAGTAGCAAATAGGTACCTGGGTTGTTAGTCGACTGGTGTGGGTCGCATCCTGGGGAACAAGATTAAGGACACCAATGGAAATAAGACAGACAGTTTTCGATGACGCACTGACTTTCTTGGGTTATCCTGGGTGGCTAACCCTCCGGGGTTAAAAATCCGAAGAAATCTTATTTCCTCAAAATATTCCCGCCATCTACCCAATACCTCCAGCTCCCCATCTACTAACTCCCCTACTCTGTTTTTAAATATGTACTGTACACTAAAAAAATGTTTGTGGATGTTTCACTGGAATAGGCTACTACAATGTAAAGAATTTATTTAAATAATTCAGCTGAAGAGTTAGTAACTAAGGACAACTCAGGAAAGTCAACTGTGTCCCTTATTTACATTAGTGTCCTCGTGATTCTTGTTCCCAGAATGACACACGACAATCGATTAACACCCAAGTACCTATTTACTGTTAGGTGAACAGTGATAGCAGGTGTAAGGTGGCTAACACCCAGGTACCTACCTACTACTAGGTCAACTGGTGTAAGAAAATACTATGTCCGTTTTCAATCCTGGGTTCGAGCCCGGGACCTTCATTTGTGAGCTGATGGTGCTGCCACCTGTTCCAGGAAACAAACATCTTGGTACTTATATACTGCTAGCCAAAAAGGGCAACATATGTAAGGACACATGACCAATATGTCCAACCTCCCCAGGATTGAACCCGGAGCCTTCAGTTTGGAGCCAGAGGTAAGATAAGATTTTGTTGGGATTTTTAACCAGGAGGGTTAGCCACCCAGGATAACCAAAGAAAGTTGGTGCATCATCGAGGACTGTGTCTGATTTCCATTGGGGCCCTGCTACTGAGCCTTACTGAGCTGGATTTTCTTGAGAGTTGAAGCATCATCTTATCTTACCCAGAGAACTGAAAAAAAATCAGATGTTTAAGTTTTGGTAAGGAAACAGGAAAAAAAAAAACAGCGTCCTTAAATCCAATAAAAAGACGAAGGCACTGGTGCCCAGGGCAGAGCACGATACCTCCTCCAAAACCGGACTAAAACTGAAATAAAATGTTCTATAAAGCACTAAACCTTTTGGGGTTATAGAACTTCTGGGAAATGGGAAGCAATTGGGTTCAATTATAGGAATAACCCCAATGGAAATACAAGGACCCCAATGGAAATACAAGGACCCCAATGGAAATACAAGGACCCCAATGGAAATACAAGGACCCCAATGGAAATACAAGGACCCCAATGGAAATACAAGGACCCCAATGGAAATACAAGGACCCCAATGGAAATACAAGGACCCCAATGGAAATACAAGGACCCCAATGGAAATACAAGGACCCCAATGGAAATACAAGGACCCCAATGGAAATACACCAAGGAAAACCCCAATGGAAATACAAGGACCCCAATGGAGAAAAGACAATGGAATCAAGGACCCCAATGGAAATACAAGGACCCCAATGGAAATACAAGGACCCCAATGGAAATACAAGGACCCCAATGGAAATACAAGGACCCCAATGGAAATACAAGGACCCCAATGGAAATACAAGGACCCCAATGGAAATACAAGGAAATGGAAATCAAGGACCCAATGGAAATACAAGGACCCCAATGGAAATACAAGGACCCCAATGGAAATACAAGGACCCCAATGGAAATACAAGGACCCCAATGGAAATACAAGGACCCCAATGGAAATACAAGGACCCCAATGGAAATACAAGGACCCCAATGGAAATACAAGGACCCCAATGGAAATACAAGGACCCCAATGGAAATACAAGGACCCCAATGGAAATACAAGGACCCCAATGGAAATACAAGGACCCCAATGGAAATACAAGGACCCCAATGGAAATACAAGGACCCCAATGGAAATACAAGGACCCCAATGGAAATACAAGGACCCCAATGGAAATACAAGGACCCCAATGGAAAGGCTATCAAGGACCCCAATGGAAATACAAGGACCCCAATTGGAAATACAAGGACCCCAATGGAAATACAAGGACCCCAATGGAAATACAAGGACCCCAATGGAAATACAAGGAGCCCCAATGGAAATACAAGGACCCCAATGGAAATACAAGGGCCCCAATGGAAATACAAGGACCCCAATGGAAATAATATAATATAATAATAATATCTTTATTTACTACAAGTACATGTACATGATATGCAGGCCTAGCTGACATCAATGACATACTACTATAATAATACAAGGACCTTAATGAAAACCAAAGACCCCAATGGAAACAAGTCACTTTGATTTTTTGTGGGTTATCCTAGGTAATTTACACATGTTACTATGCATTATAATTGTACACACGTGCACCTGTACCTAAATAAACTTACTTATAACTGGTGAAGCAAAAACCTGCGTCAATATTGTTTTTGGGGGTTAAGGGTTGCAACAGTGCGATGAGCCGCTATTGCAACCCTTACACCCACCTGAGACCCTAGTAAGTAAGTTAAGTAAGTTTATTCAGGTATACACAAATACAGTTATATAGATTATCATACATAGCAGCATATGTGTAGAGAACCTGGGATAACCTCCCAAAAAAAAAGGTCAGGCAAAGTGACTTATTTCCATTGGGGTCCTTTTAATATCTTATTATTATACTATAAAGGAGATAATATTTTATTATTATACTATAAAGGAGATAATATTTTATTATTATACTATAAAGGAGATATACTAGGAATAAGGTAAAATGAGTTATTTATATTTACATGTGTGTTAGCTAAAAAAAAAAATAATTCTCCTCCCTTTCATTACAGTTGTGGCTGGGTGTAGACTAATAGATTGCTCATTGCTTTATAATTTGTTCATGAGTGCAACCATGTACAGACGTAAGTAAATTTACTTACATGATTCATTACCTTGTAACTAGTGAATTAATTACCATTGTACCTTGTTCAGCTATCAAAACTTTGGGGCCCAGTCTCTGGACCCTATATATACCTCTGTAATCTGCAAATACCTTTGTAACTTGTCATGATTGTGACCATCTGAGTTCATTACCTTTGTAACTTGCTCAGCTATCAAACTTTGAGGTCCAGTCCCTGGACCCATTATGTACCTCTGTAATCTTTTGACTACCGCCCACAGGATGGGTATGGGGTGCATAATAAAGATATCAAACTAGAAAAACTTTCTTGAACTGGTTCATGCTATGACTGGCTTTAGAAATAAGTCACTTTGTCTGACTTTTTTGGTTATCCTGGGTAATCTACACATATGCTGCTATATATGATCATTTGTGTAACTGTATTTATGTGTAGCTGTTCCTAAATAAACTTACTTATTTACTAAGTACAATTATCATACATAGACAGACAGACAGACAGTCCTCGATGACGCACTGACTTTCTTGGGTTATCCTGGGTGGCTAACCCTCCGGGGTTAAAAATCCGAAGAAATCTTATCTTATCTTAGTTTAAATTACCTAGGATAACCCAGAAAAGTCAGAGTAACTTATTTCCATTGGGGTCCTTACGAGTAATAATAATAATAATAATATAATATCTCTATTTCTACAAGTATATGTACAAGGTATACAGTCACAGCTGACATCACTGACATTACTATATAGAAAGCCCCTTGTTATGAAGAGCATTTGAAAATTAAAATGAAATTAAAATTAAAATGTTTATTTCCTTGCAAAGCTTTCAATGTGTGGTTTAGATATTATAAAATATTAATTACAAAGGCCACTAGCATGCCTAGGCATTTCGGGCAAATTATTTCAGATTTGTCCCAGGATGCGACCCACACCAGTCAACTAACACCCAGGTACCTATTTTACTGATGGGTGAAAATAGACAACCTGTGTAAGGAAACTGGTCCCCTCAACGCTGGTGAGGGGCTCTTGATCTAGGGAATTGGATCTGTGCTCCAGTTTCCTGAATTAAGCCTGAATATCTTCCATTTCCCCTCCAGCCGCTGTATTATCCTACTGGTTTAGCGCTTCCCCACGATTATAATAATAATAATAATAATAATAATAATAATAATAATAATAATAATAATAATAATACCCTCGCCGGGAATCGAACCCGAACCCTCAGCGTGTGAAGCGAGAGCTTCACGAGGGTCATTAAGGCTGCCTGTCACCTATTCATCACCAGCCAAAAGTGACTAAAATAGGGATTAAAAGGACCCCAGTTTAGTTTTATATTTTTATTATGCACCCCATACCCATCCTGTGAGCGGTAGTCAAAGGATTACAAAGGTACATAATGGGTCCAGTGAGTTGGCTGCAAATTTTTGATTGCTGAACAAGTTACAAAGGTAATGAACTCCAGGTAGACCTGGTCACAACGTAATGAACTCCAGGTAACTCAGGTTACAAGGTAATGAACTCAGGTTACAAGGTAATGAACTCAGGTTACAAGGTAATGAACTCAGGTTACAAGGTAATGAACTCAGGTTACAAGGTAATGAACTCAGGTTACAAGGTAATGAACTCAGGTTACAAGGTAATGAACTCAGGTTACAAGGTAATGAACTCAGGTTACAAGAGTAATGAACTCAGGTTACAAGGTAATGAACTCAGGTTACAAGGTAATGAACTCAGGTTACAAGGTAATGAACTCAGGTTACAAGGTAATGAACTCAGGTTACAAGGTAATGAACTCAGGTTACAAGGTAATGAACTCAGGTTACAAGGTAATGAACTCAGGTTACAAGGTAATGAACTCAGGTTACAAGGTAATGAACTCAGGTTACAAGGTAATGAACTCAGGTTACAAGGTAATGAACTCAGGTTACAAGGTAATGAACTCAGGTTACAAGGTAATGAACTCAGGTAGATCTAGTCACAATCATGACCAAGTTACAAGGTAATGAACTCCAGGTAAGTAAGTAAGTTTATTCAGGTATACACAAATACATTTACATACGTTATCATACATAGCAGCATATGTGTAGAGAACCTAGGATAACCCAAAAAAGTCAGACAGAGTGACTTATTTCCATTGGGGTACTTTACTTATTTCCATTTCCATATGACCAAGTTACAATGTAATGAACTCCAGGTAGATCTGGTCACAATCATGACCAAGTTACAAGGTAATGAACTCCAGGTAGATCTGGTCACAATCATGACCAGGTTACAAGGTAATGAACTCCAGGTAGATCTGGTCACAATCATGACCAAGGTAATGAACTCCAGGTAGATCTGGTCACAATCATGACCAAGGTAATGAACTCCAGGTAGATCTGGTCACAATCATGACCAAGGTAATGAACTCCAGGTAGATCTGGTCACAATCATGACCAAGGTAATGAATTCCAGGTAGATCTGGTCACAATCATGACCAAGGTAATGAACTCCAGGTAGATCTGGTCACAATCATGACCAAGTTACAAAGGGAATGAATCATCTACACGTCTATACATGGTTACAGCCATGAACAAATTATAAAGTAATGAGCAATTCACACCCAGGGTGCATAATGCTTGTATAAGTTTGAGTTTAGCGGGTGAGGGAGACAAGTGTGAGGATTTGGCAGTAGTTGTGAGTGAGGAGCGAGAGATGGCGGCAGTGTTGGCACAGTGATGGCGGACACCCACACCATCATGACAGAGAGTGACATCCCTCCAGCTGAACGGGAACACCACCCACAGAAAGACCAGGCCCTCTACACCTTGAAGGGTATATATGTGGTGGTCTGGGGGGCAGGGATGTGCCGGTGTGAGGGGTATTTAGTCAGATGTTCTACCAGGGCGGGTATGACAGACGTCAGGCATCTGGTGGTGCTGCTGTCACTATTAACTACCACAACATTCCATACTTTTCTCACTTAAATGACAGTTGAAGTTTCATTTTTGTTGTAAGTCTAATGGGTAGAAATCGCCACCGTTGTGTAAAGACTCCATTTAGTGGTCATTTATAGCTGCGTTCATAAGTATTTTGTCTATGTTGGGTTATCCTAGGTCACATCTTTGCAATTTATCATTATCCATGTTGACCCTTGTGGGTTTAGCGCTTAGTTATGATAATAATATCCATACGATGTTAATGTACTAATATAAACATTGTTAGACTAGTTCACTTGGAGGGTTGACTTTATTCTGTATTAAAGGAATTAAGAGCTGCTGTCTTATATCCTCTCATTTCTTAGGTCAGACCAGAATATATCTTTTTCCTAGATGCTATATAACCCCTGTGGGTTTAGCTCAACACGACTCTAATAACAGTAGTAACAATTAAAATTTTTTCCCCTGTTTCAGCTGCTCATAATGCAAATAAAATCTTGTATTAAATACAATTTTTGATGATACTCTATAGTTTTGTTTGCTTTGCTGTTTATTATAATGAGATTCTATGATTGGTTCTTCCCTTAGGGGTGCTTTGATACCAGTGAGGGAGTGTTTGATCCAAGGAATTAGATCTGGCCTTCCCTTAGATCAAACCCGATTGCCTCCGATTCCCCCAGGCACTGACCTTATGGGTTTAGTGCCTCCCCCCATAATGTGATAATCCTGTGCTGCTCCCATTAGGGGCAAGTTTGAAAAGGCAGCGAGCAGACGAGTAGGTGACACGCATGAAAGAGTGTAAACTTATTGTTGCGCCCCCTGTATGAGGCCCAATGTATATAATGTACACTTAATGTAAAGTTTAAGTACAGGTACACATAAGAACAATTATCATACAGAGTAACGTGTGGAAATTACCTACGATAACTTTCCTTTCCTTGAATCATGCCTGGTTATCCCCCTTTCCCAAGGAGGTATATATAGCTAACCCAAACAGGTTTAGCATTTCCCATTTAAAATAAAAGTGCTTCAGCAGAGTGAATAATAGAAACTTGTACTATTTTGTGTCTTTGTGTTTTGTGAATATAATACTATGTGCATTGTTTTATTTTCACAGGTCTGCCTCAGATAAAATACATATTGCATATAGTCTGTATGGATGTATAAATATATGATGAATAAGTACACTGTGGTCCTTTTAGAGAGATCTCATTTAGACGTGTCTATCCTGAACAGTCACATGCAATATTGAAGACTCTCAGGTAAAAGGATACGTGCAACTAATGCAGCATTTTATTGTGGTATTAGTAACACGTGTGTCCTTGTACCTAACATATTGTTGGTAATTCAACCAACATTATTATAATATTGGCGACTTTTATTGTCTTTTATTTTAGGACCAAGACCATGCTTAAGTTGAAAATATGATTTTAGGATTTGAAAATTCATTTGTTCATTATTTATTGTACTATGCTATCTGAAAAGGAAAATTTATTGTTAGTGCATTATGAAAAACACCTGTAGCTTTTAATTTGTTTATTGAGCTTTATCAGTGAGCTTTTATTGCAGCTAAAGAACGTGTGTGTATTAAACAACTGTTCTTTGGTTTATGCTGTACTGTATATAATTTATAGGCCCTTGACAGCTGTACTAAACTTAATCACATAAAGTGAACATATACGGCATTTTATACAGTACGTATATACTGTATGTGGAGTTACAAATGGAAAGAACATTGCATAATAGCAAATCTAAATGAATTGCTATTATGCAGTGTGGGTCACTGAGCATGAGTGCTTTGTTGCCCAAATTGTGTGTTGGATATTCATTATTTTTTAGAACTAATAATCTAACAGAATTTCATCCATAACTTGACTCTTATACTACAGTTTCTGAAATATGAAATTAAATACTTGGTAATAATAAACATTTTTGGCATTGCAGTTCTAAGTGCAGTACGAGAAGCTCAACTTACCCATGGATTACGACACAGTGATTATCAGTTGTATAGGCAGTATTGCAGCAGGCGGATACGTCGTTTACGCAAGAATCTCGATTTTATCCAGGGTGATAGAAAGAACTTTCGCAAGAAGATTGTGACAGTAGATGTTATCAAGGATGATAGGTAAGCCTTGCAAATAGTGGTGCATGTTCATAGTTTGTCATTGTATGTAAAGTTCAAAATTATTTGCATTCCATGTGAAAATACAGATGAAGATTAGGTTTCTATTCCCAATGATATTTAAACTTTTTGGAACTGTATGGTAGTTAATTTTTCAGCTCTGGCATAGCAGCTAAGGTACATTAAAAATAAAATGGGAAAACACAAAATAGTTGATTTTGGTGTAAATATACCAGTCACACACTAAATAACCTCATTATTAACATCAGTGAAAATAAATAAATCTTGTAGCTGGATGAATTTTGGGACTAATGAGAAATGAAAATAAATTGTTTTATTATAATTCTTTATCTTGATTATAAGTGAATAATAATATGCTGCTTTCCAAATGTCCACCAGGTTTCTCTATATTCCTCTTATGACAATAGAACGCTATTGGGCGTATGCAATGCAGTTAAAAGAGGAGAGCCAGCAAGATCCTCGGAAAAAGTTTTCAATGCGTAACAAACTTCGAAATGCTGCAAAATATGTTGCAAATTTTGAAAAGCTCGTCGAGGTAAGTTTTAAGTACGGTATACAAATTATAATTGAATGTATCAAGTATAGTGATATCAACACTCTTAAATGGGTGGGAAGCATGGGTTTTAAAGGTTGCAGTGAGGAGGTGGCTGGAGGCAGTGGAGATTGTAGATTTTTTAAACATATTCCTCTTTGGCTTTCAGTTAGAATTCAAAGATATTAGTATTTGGGACAAAAGTAGGAACATTGGTCTTTGGGCAACTCTTGTGGTACTTGTTACAAACTTTAGAAATGTTTAATAAACTTCTTTAGCTGTAGACTAAATGGTGCAATGCCATGGCTGGAACCATTTATAAAAAACAAATTGATGATGGAACTTTAGATGAACCTTCAGGCTGTCCTGGGCTAGTGTCAAGCAAGTTGTTAATGGTCAGGGAGTTAATGCGAGTTACTTGTCTAAAATATGAATTGCTCTCATTGCCTTCTATATTTAGAGAAAGGTTGTAACCTAAGATTTTGTTAGTGTTTTTGTGTAGCATGTTGCTTATCTCTCTCTCTTTGTGGTTTATGGATAGGAGAGTGGAGTGTGTGATGCAAGAACGCAACTGGAGGTGCAAGGATACTCAGCCTGGCTACAGGGTACTGTGTTATTTGAATTGGCTGACTGGACTCACGAGTGGGCTAAGCCAGTTGAATTCTTCAATAAGGCCTTGTAAGTACAGTATTAGCTTTTTTGTAAATACAGTAATATTTATATGAATGGATCTGGAGCTGATGTTCTTATTTGAATGGTCTTTGATATCAGGCTATTTTTGTGGTTCATGGTATACCTGGAGAGGGTTTTGTGGGTCAAAGCCCACGTGGCTCGGTCTGAGACCAGGCCTCATGGTTGATCAATCTCTGACCAACCAGGCTGTTACTGCTGGTAAGTAATAGTAATTTCATACATAGATCATCTGACAAGTCTTACTATTTGAATCCTTATGGGATATTATTAAATTTTTATTATTACACCCTAAACTTTAAACTGGGTGTAATGTATATATACTGACATGCTGTATGTCCTTTTGGACAATTGGGCAAGAAAAATACTGTATGTAGTGTATTGAAAAATTATAATGATTCAAATTAAATTCCATATGTTAATTTGTGATGAGATTAATTTAGCACTTTTGTGTAAAATTTGCCATTACAAAATAATATATCCTTTTATAAAACAGAGAATGCACTTAGTATTATTCATGATGAGAATGTGTCTGCACAGCAATAGTATTCTAGATAGTGATGATGAAACCACTGGTGCTATATAAATACATAAAATAATTTTTTAAAGAAAGTGTACTGTAATTGTGATGTAATTTTTTTAAATGCCCTGGCAGTCTCCCACTGAGGCAGGGTGACCTGAAAATGAAACACTTTCACCATCATTCACACTATCACTGTCTTGTCAGAGGCACACAGATACGACTGTTTAGATATCCCTCACAACAGCAAATATCTCAAACCCCTCCTTTAGAGTGCAGGCACTGTACTTCCCACATCTAAGACCCACAAAATATTACCATGCTCACACTCAAACAGCTCGTCGGGTCCCAGAAACTACTTGTCTAACTTCATTACTGGCAGTTACAAAGTAGATTTCAGTGTGTGAAATCTACTTTTTAATATAAATCTCACAACCAGTTATGCTTAATTCAAGATTTTAACATCTTAAGTGTCTCAATCATATTTCTGTACAGTATCCACAGATTTCTGATAAAATATTTTTTTATGTGGAGGAGATTTTATTTATTTTTTCGCTTTGAAAAAATAAAACTGGAATTTGTTCTACATTTCAGGCAGAGCCTAGCTCTGTTATTGCAACTGCAGATAGGTATGCATAAATAGGTACTCATTCATGCATGCATATGCTGCTTCTATACAGATAAACGTAGCCTTTAAATTTCATTTTCTTTTTGCAGAGCAATCTATAGCAAGTTAAAAGATGCAGTTTCAGAGGATGAAGTGGAGGTGTACGCTGGCCGGCTGCAGGAGCTGGAGGTTAAACTAAGATTTTGTCGGCATCACCTAGGAGACAGATCTGCCACGGATACATTATTAGCCATGCGAGGAAATGAAGCTCTTGGTGACAAGCTAGATGTTAGTAATAACTTTTTTTGTTTTCGTTTACTTGTAGATGTAAGCGATTTTTGTTGAAAAAGCATTGCCTGAAATGCTCTGCGTAACTATGGGCTTTCTACATGCAGAAATAAATGTCACCTATTTCTGTGCAAATATTGTATCATGCTGAAATAAAATATTATTATTTTGTTGGGAGACTGATTTTTTGGTACTCTGATGTAAGCTTCATGATTCATAACTGCATTGTGAGGTGTTCCTTTGTGTTGGTTTTGTATTTTATAAATGGCTAGGATGTTTGGTATTAAGATTTTTGTATATTTTTAAAACTTAATGGCCATTGTCTGCCAAGTTATGAAAAGAAATCTAATTTACAAATTAAATGTTAGCAATATCACTTACGAATTTATTATTTTTAGATAGTACATTGTCTGCATACTTTATTACTCGACAGAATCTGCTTGCATCAGCTCGGGAGAGACAGGCAGCTACATTGAGTGAAGTGACCTGGAAAGGCCGTACTGTAGCAGTAAAACATGAGAAAGTAAGTACAGTAGGACCCCAGTATCCGCGGGGGATAAGTTCCAAGGACCTGCCGGGGATACCGAAACCGTGGATAGTAGCAAACCCTATATGTTGGTCCTGTACATACCTGTTATAAAGTTTAATTGATAAATTATGCACAATAAGTGGAGAAGTATCACTTTTTCACTGATGGGAAGAACTTCTCATCTCTTAGGCTTTGAAGAACTGCCAGCCTCTCTACTTTTGCACTTTGGGGCCATTATTATGCAAAATTAAGAGGTATTTTTTTGCCACAGTAAACCGTGGATAACCGAAACCGTGGATACCGAATCAACGGATACGGGGGTTCTACTGTATGTGTGTAATTTTTTTTTTTTTAACACAGGTCATCTTACACCAAGGCAAGGTGACCTAAAAAATAAGAAATGAAAGTTTCTTTTACATTTAATAATTTATATAGGAAAGGGGGTTACTTGCTCCCAGCATTTTAGTCACCTCTTATGACACCCATGGCTTATAAGAAGGATCTTGCACTTCATATCCTGTAATATTTCAGTGATGAATAATTTTCTCATAATGGAATTAATTGACCAAATGGATTCTAATTTTAGTAATATGGAAAGAGTATTTGAATCTAAACTGTTAAATGTTAGAGAAATATAGGTTAGTAATACAAGGATGATTCCAGGTTTTAGGTATGTGGAAAGACTTCTTTCTGCATGTAAATTGAAGAGCTATTGTTTTATGTATACAGTGGACCCTCGGTTAACGAAAGGTCCCGTTAACGAAAGTTTCGGAAAACGTAAGCTTTTTTCGGAATCGGTTAGCGAAAAATTCCTCGGTTACCGAAAGGTATTAGATGTGTCCGCCTGCTCCGCGCAAGCGCAGGACACCAGTGAAGCGTTGTTTACCATTGAGAGAACATTACCTAGCGCGCTCTTTCAAAGATTCACAATATATTTGGTGTCTTTTTTGGTGGTTTAGTGATTGTCACTGTGAAATAAGTCACCATGGGTCCAAAGAAGCTTCCTAGTGGCACCCCAGTGGTAGGATTCATGGAGGGAGTGTAGCATTCATGCAGGGAGTGTAGCATTCATGCAGGGAGTGTAGCATTCATGCAGGGAGTGTAGCATTCATGCAGGGAGTGTAGCATTCATGCAGGGAGTGTAGCATTCATGCAGGGAGTGTAGCATTCATGCAGGAGTGTAGCATTCATTCAGATAGTGTAGCATTCATGCAGGGAGTGTAGCATTCATGCAGGGAGTGTAGCATTCATGCAGAGAGTGTATCATTCATGCAGAGTGTAGCATTCATGCAGGAGTGTAGCATTCATGCAGTGAGTGTAGCATTCATGCAGTGAGTGTAGCATTCATGCAGAGAGTGTAGCATTCATGCAGGGAGTGTAGCATTCATGCAGGGAGTGTAGCATTCATGCAGGGAGTGTAGCATTCATGCAGGGAGTGTAGCATTCATGCAGAGAGTGTAGCATTCATGCAGGGAGTGTAGCATTCATGCAGGGAGTGTAGCATTCATGCAGGGAGTGTAGCATTCATGCAGGGAGTGTAGCAGGCATGCAGGGAGTGTAGCAGGCATGCAGGAGTGTAGCAGGCATGCAGGGAGTGTAGCAGGCATGCAGATAGTGTAGCATTCATGCAGAGAGTGTAGCATTCATGCAGGAGTGTAGCATTCATGCAGAGAGTGTAGCATTCATGCAGGTGTGTAGCATTCATGCAGGGGAGTGTAGCATTCATGCAGTGAGTGTAGCATTCATGCAGGGAGTGTAGCATTCATGCAGGGAGTGTAGCATTCATGCAGAGAGTGTAGCATTCATGCAGGGAGTGTAGCATTCATGCAGGGAGTGTAGCATTCATGCAGAGAGTGTAGCATTCATGCAGAGAGTGTAGCATTCATGCAGAGAGTGTAGCATTCATGCAGTGAGTGTAGCATTCATGCAGTGAGTGTAGCATTCATGCAGGGAGTGTAGCAGGCATGCAGAGAGTGTAGCATGCAGGATTGCAGGCAGAGGAGTGTAGCAGGCATGCAGGGAGTGTAGCAGGCATGCAGGGAGTGAGCAGGCATGCAGGGAGTGTAGCAGGCATGCAGGGAGTGTGCAGCATGCAGGAGTGCAGGCAGAGAGTGTAGAATTCATGCATTAAAAGAAAAAGAAAGGAAGTAACCCCAGAGAGGGACTTGTTACCTGAAGTCCTTTTGGATGGGGATTTTCCTTCCAACCATTAACACCCTGCCCCTGTCAGCAACTCTACCTTCCAGATGCTTGCAACTCTTCAATAAAGGTAAGTAAATGTTATTTTTTTTTTTGAGTGATTATTTTTGTGGACAATTAATTGTATTTACATTATTTCTTATGGGAAATAAGGTTTCAGATAACGAAAGTTTCAGATTAAGTAATAGCTCCTGGACCGGATTAATTTCGTTAACCGAGGGTCCACTGTACTGTGATGTAGTGTGGACACAGTATGCTTGATCAGTTTTGATGAAAACTAGGTTTTTTAAAATTCTGCTGAAATATTAGTACAGTGGTACCTCGACTTACGATATTAATCCGTCAGAGAGGGCATATCTTAAGGCGAAACAATCGTTAGACGAATCAATTTTCCCCATAAGAAATATTGGAAATAAATTTAATCCGTCCAAGACTTCCAAAAGTAGTTAAATAAAATATTTTTTAGAACTTTTTGACATTAAATAATACAGAATTTAATAAAGAATACCTAAATACACATGTAAATATTGTACAATAACATGTCACTTACATTTATTGAAGAGTTGTTGATGTTGGAGGACGGGAGGAGGGAGAAGGTGGAGTAGTATGCTAGTGTTTGGAAGGGGAATCCCCTTCCATTAACACTGCAGGTACCAAGTCCTTTTCTGGGGTTACTGGCCTTTTTCTTTGAATGCTACACTCCCTGCATGAATGCTACACTCCCTGTATGAATGCTACACTCCCTGCATGAATGCTACACCCCAGTGCATGACACCCTGCTACACTCCCTGCATCCTCTACACTCCCTGCATCCTTGCACACTCCCGCATCCTTGCTACACTCCCTGCATCCTTGCTACACTCCCGGCATCCTTGCTACACTCCCTGCATCCACTCCTGCATCACTCCTGCATCTGCTCACTCCGCATCCTTGCTACACTCCCTGCATCCTTGCTACACTCCCTGCATCCTTGCTACACTCCCTGCATCCTTGCTACACTCCCTGCATCCTTGCTACACTCCCGCATCCTTGCTACACTCCCTGCATCCTTGCTACACTCCCTGCATCCTTGCTACACCCCATCCTTCTCCCCTGCATCCTTGCTACACTCCATCCTCTACTGCTCCATCCTTGCTACACTCCCTGCATCCTTGCTACCTCCTGCATCCTTGCTACACTCCCTGCATCCTTGCTCACTCCCTCATCCTTGCTACACTCCTGCATCCTTGCACACTCCCTGCATCCTTGCTACACTCCCTGCATCCTTGCTACACTCCCTGCATCCTTGCTACACTCCCTGCATCCTTGCTACACTCCCTGCATCCTTGCTACACTCCCTGCATCCTTGCTACACTCCCTGCATCCTTGCTACACTCCCTGCATCCTTGCTACACTCCCTGCATCCTTGCTACACTCCCTGCATCCTTGCTACACTCCCTGCATCCTTGCTCACTCCCTGCATCCTTGCTACACTCCCTGCATCCTTGCTACACTCCCTGCATCCTTGCTCACTCCCTGCATCCTTGCTACACTCCCTGCATCCTTGCTACACTCCCTGCATCCTTGCTACACTCCCTGCATCCTTGCTACACTCCCTGCATCCTTGCTACACTCCCTGCATCCTTGCTACACTCCCTGCATCCTTGCTACACTCCCTGCATCCTTGCTACACTCGCATCCTGCATCCACTCCCTGCATCCTGCTACACTCCCTGCATCGCTCCTCCCTGCATCTCACACCCTGCATCTGCCACTCTCTGCATCTTGCTACACTCTCTGCATCTTTGCTACACTCCTGCATGCCTGCTACACTCCCTGCATAAATGCTTCACTCCCTGCACATTCTTTACCACAGGCTTGGCACTAGGAGCTTTCTTGGGGCCCATGGTGGCTTATTTAGCAGTTGCAAGCACTAAAAACAGTGGAATAATGACAATATACTGGTATGAATGCGTGGGTGTGGGTGGGTGGTCGCTCTCACTTGTAAACAGTAGCACACTGACGCTCCCTGGAGTGCGCGCTCAGCTGGGCGCCAAGCGGACACGTCCGGTACGAATGTCGGTAGACGAATCAAACAACGTAAGTCGCATTCAAATTTCTTACGTTATAAATATCGGTTATCGAATATAACGTAAGATGATAACATCGTAAGTCGAGGTACCACTGTATATACTTGAGTTCTGGAGGTGGGAAGTACATGCCTGCACTCTGAAGAAGGGGAGGGGATATTTGTAGTTTGAGGAGCTTTTGAACTGTACTGTTGCCATGTCTGGGAAGACAGTGATAAAGTGAATGATGGTGAAAGTTTTCTTTTCTTTTGGGTTGCCTTACATTAGTGGGAGACAGGCAGTGTGTTAAAAAAAATATAAAGAAAATTTTGAAAGGTTTGGCAAGTGGATGTTCATTTGAACAATTGCTTGCCTCTCTGGCTATTGGAATTAAGAGTCTCTCTCTCTCTAACAGTTTGTACAAACCTGGTATTCAACACAAAAGGGGTGATGTCTTAGGGATTTATTCTCGGACATGGGGTTCATTATTTGGTTATGTTGATGCTGGATTGTGGGATAAATTCTTAAATATGACTAATATTCATTTTTCTCTGTTTTAGGTTCGTCTCTTCTTGCTCAACGAGGGTCTGATCCATGAAGAATTGGATAAAACCACCAGTGCAGATGAGCGTGTTGAAATGTTGGACAAACTGCTGATGGAGTGTAAAGATGCCCTCCAGTTGGTGCGAGATGACCTTAAGAATGATCCTGTAAGAACAACTGTGTTTTCAGCTGTTACTGTTGAATTTTGTAAATAATATGTTTGAAACTAGTGAAAAAGTAAAGAACAAAAAGGCACAATACTGTGACTGGAACAATACACAAATAACCCGTACATAGGAGAGAGGAGCTTATGACAACATTTCGGTCCCACTTGGCCCTTCTCTCCTTTCTATTAGTGTGACTTTGTAAATGGTCCAAGTCGGACCAAAACGTCAGCGTAAGCTCCTCTCTCCTATGTGCGGGTTATTTGTGTATTTAGTGAAAAAGTAATGTGAATGGTAACTGTGATGTTTGAAATTACTGTATTTATCTGTATATAGTATTTGATTTCATTATTTCTGGTAGTAAATGGTTAAAACATTTTGAAATTTTTTGTTTTTCAGACCTTCAAACCCAGACAATTGGCCACTGAGGGCCCAGTATCACCTCTGCACTTCCTTCATACTTATTTATCATATCACCGACTCAACCTCACTGTTCTCCGCAATGTTGCTCTTGTAGAAACATACCAGAAGATTGTCTCTGGGGAAATTACGGTATGTCATAGTGTTTATACTTAGTGTGATCTGTGATTAATGTACCTGTGGCTGATCAGTGGTCTTTTTATTCTCATGTTTATGCAAGATTACAGGTAAATTTTACAAACTTCTACTTATGCACATTCAATCTGCAGATCTTCATTGGTTTCATTTTTAACTGACTTCATTTTTTATTGAATGCTTTTTCTGAAACTTGTTTTGGGAGAGGGGATGGGGAGGGAGAGAAGGGAGGTTTCTCTTGTAGCTTTTATTTTGGGAGAGAGGGAGAAGGGAGGAGAAGAAGAGAGCAGTAACAGCTGCTTTGTGCAGTCTCTCCCTGTATAGCATACAGTATATAACAATTACCTATTTGGTTTTCCAAAGATTATTCTTAGTTATACTTTGAGAGACTTGATAATTTTATACCTTATATCATAGGTACTGTACTAGGTAGTAATTTACTCTGTATAATGGAACTGTCAAACTGCAAGTCTATAAGTAAAATGACATACTATATCTCCTCTTATCTGATACGTATAAAACTCTTACCTATTGAATGTCACAGATTTGCTTAAATTTTTTGAATTTTAGAGTAATGATGAACAGTGGGCTTAAGATGAAAACACTTGGTGTGTATTTAGCAACATTTTTGTATGGAAAGACTTTTAACACTTTCACTGTCCAGACCCCCCAAATTAAAAATGCTGTGTCCGCATTTTAAAAAAAAATCAGAAATGGTAGGGAATCTTTTTTTTTTTTTTTGTAGGTAATGACAGGAAAAAATACTAAATTTGATGGAAAACTTACAGAATTAAGCAGTTGCAAAGTAAGTGGTCTGGGTGTAATTTATGCATTGGTGATTTTGCTGACTTTTGAGTCCTATTTTTAACCAATTCCATTAGTCAGTTCAACCAAATTCTTAGCTATTTCACTAGTATACCTACCTTTCTATTGATAGAGCACAAGAAACTGCCCATTCAAGTATCAAAACTACCCTATAAATTTTTTAAAAGTTCGAAATAAACACTGTAAACATTCCAGGCAGTAAAATATTTCCTCTCCCAGGCCTTTCTTATAATACAGTTGCCTTCCATTTTGAATTCATCACCACAAAAAATTGGATAATAAAATATAACCAGAAATGATTATCATGATTTATGGTGAATTGGGCTCATGACATAGTTCTACATGACAGACAGTGAGAGGGGTTATAGAAGATATTATTTAAGAAGAATACATGTGCTGTTCAGTTTCATGTATAAAAGTGCTAAGTGAAGTTATGTATATATATATAGGATCTGTCTGTATTTACAGGTTGAAGATGGAAAAAAAGCCCCCAAGTTGCAAGATTTGGTTCGTTTGCAAGAAATTATCATTCAAAATCTGAAAGAAATTACTCATTTGGCTGGATTAGAAGATGATTTACAATTAAAGCAAAGCATTGAGGCCCAGATATCAACCTACAAAGCTCACAGGTGACCCAAAAAAGAAACATTTCCACCATCATTCACACTATCATTGTCTTGCCAGAGGCGTGCAGATACAACCATTTAGATGTCCCTCTAAACAACAAATATTCCAAACCCCCTCCTTTAGAGTTCAAGCATTGTACTTCCCACCTCCAGGACCCAAGTCTGACTGACTGGTTTCCCTGAATCCCTTCACCAAATATTACCTTGCTCACACTCCAACAGCTCGTCAAGTCCCAAAAACTATTCGTCTCCACTCACGCCTATCTAACACACTCACACATGCCTGCTGTATGTCCCAACCCCTTGCACACAAAACCTCCTTTACTCCCCTCCATCCTTTCCTAGGATGACCCCTACCCCTCCTACCCTCTACTACAGATTTATACACCCTCTAAGTAATCCTATTTTGCTCCATTTCCTGTAAATGACCAGACCACCTCCTGAGCCCTCTAGATAATATTTTTAGTAACTCTGCACCTCCTCTTAGTCTCCAAGCTATGAATTCTTTGCATAATATTCACACAACACATTGCTTTCAGGCATGACTTCTCCAGTCAAATGGGACATCATCTACCACAAATGCTGTGGTAGATGATGTCCCACTGCATTTCTTGTCTAAAATACTACATTTTTATGTGCTGTATTGCTTTTTTTGTGAAAGCTTCACTCATTTAATTCATTGCTACAGGTGTTATTTTGTGGCTGAGAGTTTTGTCAAGATGGAGAAATGGGCCGAGGCGCTCGTTTTATATGAGAGAACGTTAGCCCACATTAAGGCTGCAGACAAGAGTCAGATGAAGGTAGGAGCAGGTGGTTTCTTAATCCATACACTGTATTTAATTCATATATCCCTTTATATTTATTGACAGTCTTGAACCCTAAGTGAATGTAACATAAATCATTATGATATAAAATATCTGTAAAGATTCTTATTTGCTCTGTTCAACAGCCATCAATGGTGAAAGGACTGGAAAATTTGTCTGCATTGGTAGATAGCAGAAAGTTTACTGCCCACGCACAAGCAATTCTTGCTTCAGACTCTTCAACTCCTAATGTAGCAAAGCTTTCAATAAAGGACAAGAAGGTAACTAATGGTGTTCATGTTTTTTTTTTAGCTTAACTATTTATATATCAAGTGGTTGTACTGTTCCCCATCCTAGGTGGTGACCAGCTTGACAATTCTTAGCAATTATGCAGTTCTGCTACTAGCAGTAATATATCTAGGTAAAATTCGTCAGTAAATGGTAGTAATATGTACTATATTTCATTAAGTTTCTCTTTATTGGGGTTAAATTTTTGCTAAGCTACGGTATGATGTCTACATAAAGAAAATTGCATACAAAATTTAGTATTCTAATGTAGTCAATCAGATTTGCAGGGTTAAGTTCCTAGAGGTTTGGTGAATTTTGAATTGGCAGATATTTAAAATTTTCTGCAAAATAAATTTTCTTACAGAATTAGGCTGATTTTGCATTGCAGAGACCTTTAAATTTGACTTAAATTTAATTATTCAGAAAAAGAAAGATATGGGCATTGGAAATCCTGAGCACATAGTGGACAAAATTCTAGTCAGTTTTCAGTTTAGAGGGCATGTTCTAGGTAAAACACAAAAGGCTGAAATAAATAAAGCTATATGCAGAGGGCCTTCAATAAAAATATTGGATAATTGAAAAATATGAATTAAAGGGTTCAACTGCACAGTAAACCTGTGCTACAAGCAAAGTGTATAATTGCTGGATTTCATCTCTTGGAAAGGGAACCTGTGAAAACTTAGATTTCTCATTGTCTCGTGGATCATGGTGGGAGGTGTGCACTCAAGAGTCAGAGCCAGTGCTAATGCTATGTCAAAAAAAAAAAATTGTAACCAAGAAAATGAGTGGGTTGTTTAACAAGAACTTTTAGATGGAGAGATGCCAAGCCAGTGATCAGACTTGGCACTTGCACTCTCCAGACTGAAATACAGTTTTACTGTACAGTAAAATTTGAGGGAGGAATCTCATACTGTGTCCATTCGCCTGTGCAGGAGGAAGACTAATAGCACAGCTTTAGTGACTAACTTCATTTTGTGCAACATTATTGCAAGTCTCCATATGTGACAATACAGTATTAATTATTAACTTTACAGCAGTAGCTTTCTCACATGTGCAGTATATCGGCTGGTAGTATCAGCAGGCACTTGAAATGTTCTAATATTGTCTCCCCTCACTTTCACTTGCTTGCTTTTGTTTTCTGGCAACTGTTACCACATTTCAGGTTATCTTTAAAACATTTTTGATAGATACACAGATGAAAGATAAAGTATTGTGTGTCCTGGCAAAGGAAGTAAGTGTTTCAATATCCTTTGCCTATCTTTCTCTTTCTTCATTTTTCCAACATCTTTACCCACAATGACAACCAATACCACTACCACCACAGTCAGAACATCTTTACCTTATTACCGGAAGAATGAATTTAATAATTTTTAATACATTTTTTGGCAGATGCTTATCGACCGTTTGGATGAATACGTCGAAGACCCAAGTTTGACTTCTAGCAATACTTGTGTAGTTCAAGTGCCATCACCCATGAAGTCTGTGCCATGTAAGCCCTTGTTCTTTGATCTTGCTCTTAATCACATTGAATTTCCTTCACTCGATGATAAAATTGAAACTAAGAAGCAAGCAGCGGGAGCATCTGTTGGTGGCCTTACTGGCTTGGTTAAGGGTCTCTGGGGTGGATGGGGTAGCAAAAAGTAATTTTATTTTATAATGAAACAAAAATTTATCTTTAAAGGTTGCTAGTATTTTTTTTAACACTACAAAGGATGCTTTGGAGTTATTAGTATAGCAGATGCTTGTGGGATGAATGAACTGTATGATTATGAATAAGAAATTTATCTTATTGTAGAAGAGTTGCTGATTGGTTCTTCAAGATATGAAAGATATTGTTTATGATGTGCCTTCTGCTGATTTTTTGTAATAAAAAGTGGCCCCTTGGGTACGAATCTTACACTTAATCTTTTTCAGTAGAAACAAAGGTGATTCTGATAAATAAGACATTACCCAGCGTGGTTTGCATTTAATATAAATTTATATTTTCTTTTATATTTTTTCAAGGCTGCCTCTAATTACTTTATTCAAGAAAATAAAAAGTGTAAGATTTTTTTACCAGAAAAGAAATTATGGCAGAATTGCCTAAGTTCCAGAAAAGTAGCCTCTTGTCTGAAAATCAATGGGTATGCAATGAATCTTTGGATGAGTCAGGATGTAGGAATTATCCTGTCAGTGTATTACAGCGATTGATATTGTTCTTCACTATAAGAATGCTTTGAAGGGTAATATCTTCATTAATTTATATTCAGAATATTGTTGAGAAATGTTAATAAATTGTTAAGCAATTGGATCATTTTGATAAAAAATAGCTGGTAGCAATTTTTTTAATTTACCTTTACAGTTAATTTAAGCGGTGTAGGAATTCCATGCTCCAGTGATATGTCCCATATCGGCAAGGATTTACCATGCCAACATAGCTACCTGCTTCCCTGTATGTAGCTTGTGGTTTGCAGCTGACTGTGGAACACGTGTAATTGTTTGCCCATTTTAAGGGAGGTGCCTTGATGCCAGTGAGGAACTCATGATTCAAGGAACTGAACTTGACCCTGCCTTCCTTGAATCAAGCCTGAGTGCTTTCCATTTCCCAGGTGCTGTATGACCTTTATGGGTTTAGCACTTCCTTAAAAATGTAACAACTTTTGGCTCAGTACTGAGGCCTTTTTCCTTTCATCGTGGTTTTTATAATTACCTGGGTGCTTGTAGCGGTCCTTGAAAAATTATTGGGGTCTTTATATCAATTTAATAGGATTTTCAACTAATATTTTTTTTTGTCTGGTGTGCAGGTATTTATTTTCAATTCATACAAATAATTTTTTTTCTGGTTTGTGTTATATATTGTTTTGCCGAGAGCACTGAATGATCACCCAGGTTAGTGCTCTTCAAATCTCAAACCTTCCAACCTTTACCATGCCTCCATTGGAAACTACAAGTGTAGCAATGGTTGACGCCTGTGGGTTTAGTGCTTTCCCCGAATACTATGATATATTATTATAATCAAATAAAGCTCTAAACCAATGATAAATTATAACCCCATGGATTTAGTACTCTTCCACGAGTGTAATTACCCCTGGATCTGTAAACCAGTGAGGGGCACCACTATTTTTGTGAGAAGATAGAGGTACATAACAGGTGAGATTCACTGCTAACCCCCACTAAACTGATTTATGATTTTTGTCAACCATGCCACTGACTTATGACATGGGTTTAGCCCTTTGGAAACAGTGTAAGTGCAATGGTTTCATGTGGTCTGCAGGCCACGTGTGTAAATTTAACCTTGATTTTAACTCTTACTGAGAAACCATAGTTTTTTATTTAAACAATTAAGACTTAAAATGGGCACTGAAGATGATTGCATGCAACAGCAATGCCTGACAATATACAATGATGATAATTTAGTTTTTGGGACAGTTCTGAATACCTTATTTGGGTTTAGTGGTATTTTGTCAGTATGTAATGAAAACGCAATGTAGATCATACCGTATTTTCCGGCATGTAAGGCTCGTGAGCATATAAGACATGCAAGACGATGTTTCCAATTATTATAATTATAATCATGGGGGAGCGTTAAACTCGTAGGATTATACAGCGCATTTGGGGGGAGGTGGATGGAAGGTAGTCAGGCGCAATTCAGGGAACCGGAGCATAGATCCAATTCCCTAGATCAAGAGCCCCTCACCAGTGTCAAGGAACCTCCTTTGAGGGGATGATGTTTCCAGGCAGTTGTAACATAACATTACTAAACAACTGCTTGAGCGTAACACAGGCCTACCCTTTAAATTGACCTTTAATATTAGGGAAAGGGTGATTTTCCAACATTTTTTGTGGGGGAAAAAAAAAAAAAAGCCATATACGTACATGTATACCACAATACACGTATACGGTAGTTTGTTGGTTTGCTCTTTGAAAATACGTCATGGAGGCCCAAGGATAGTGAAAACTGAATGTGTTTTTCAAACATTTATTTACAAGAAAATACAAAACTATTTTGGTAACGATTGCATCAGCCCAGTGTGTAATTCATTTTTTTAAATATTTCAACACTCAACACAGCACCCCAGCTCTGTCATAAATGTTTAATCTCAAGCTTCCTTCATTTCCACTAATAGGCCTAGCAGTGCTGTATGACCCTTATGGGTTTAGTGCTTTCCATGAATTTATATATATTAAGCCTGCCAAACACCTTCCATTCAGCCAAAAAAAAATTCTTTACACCTTAGTACATATTTCCCTTAAAAATCCATCAGAGGAGGTGCCTTGATGCCTGTGAAGTGCTCTTGATTCAGGAAATTGGAGCTACCCTCCATTTTGATCAAACCTGATTGCCTTCCATTCCTCAGTCACTGTATTCCCTTAAGATTTTAGCACTTCCCCATAATTATAATTCCTTCAAGGTTGGCTGCATTGATGTCAGTGAAGGACTGTGAAGAATTTGAGCACCTTTCCCTTAGAGCTGCATGAGCCATTAGTTTAGCATTTTTTCCCTTTAGCAACACCCCAATTATATTGAGAACCCATATTGCATATGATCACACTCATCTGCCTACACTTTTATGAGAAAATATAAAGAATTTAAATACAGTATTTAGTATATTATGACTGGTAAGGGGATTCAATATCACAAACTCAAATTCCACCACAAACTGGAAGCTATGATTTAGCAATGGAATTAATGGCAGTTTATATGTAATTGTTTAAATTTATTAACATCATCACTCCATGATCTATGGAGGTTTAGCTGTTGTAAATATAACAATTTATGACCTGTGAGAGTTAGGTGTTTAATTTTTTAATATAGAGTACTAATAATGTGAATTCTGTGTAATATTACAGAATACCCAAAATATATTCATGTGCTCATACACTCATACCTCCAATAATAATACTATTTAATAACAACAACAATGATAAAATACAGGTTGTATAAACACAATACTTGAGAACAGTATAAACTAGAGCAGTAATCTAGAAGTGAATTTGACCTAGAATCTAACTACATAGGCAGCCCTTGTCTTGGGATGGGTAGGATGTGACCTGGTGTCTCACCAGCCATGCCCATCAAGGCAAGTGTCTTGATGCTGGTGTGGGGCTCTTGGACCAATGAATTGGACCTGACCTCCCATGCCTTGGACTGAATCTGATTAACATTTCCCTAGGTGCTGTATGACCCATACAGGTTTAGTGTTCTCCATAATATAATTACTGATATATATATATACTTAATAGCTGTATCCTGCCAATTATTACTATCAAACCAAGCGCTAAACCCACTAGTTTTATACAGCGCTGTGTATCCTGCCCAAGTAGGGTGAATCAAAGACAAAAAAAATTATTTATTCAATCAACATCTTTCCATAAGTGTACCAATATCACAGTCAATTACTTTCCGACTGCAACATCACTCTTCCTTCAGAGTGCAGGCACTGCCCTTCCGACCTCCAGGACTGGAGTTCAGCTAACCATTTTCCCTGAATCCCATCAGAAAAGTTACCTTGCTCACAAGCCAAGGGATTCAGGGAAACCTGTTAGCTGGACTTGAGTCCTGGAGGTGGGAAGAGCAGTACCTGCACTCTGGAGGGGTGATATCAGCTAACTTCTGGAAAGACGATAATTGAATGAATGACAGAATCCCTTTTTTTCCTTTGGATCACTCAGCCTTGGCTGGAGACTACTAAACTGTTGGGGTCGTAGAGTGTGTGGTGAATGAAGCAATCAGATTCAACCCATAGGAAGAGAGGTTAGCCTTTCACTGGCATCAAGGCACCTCTGACAGAAGTGTATGTATATGTATGTATATATATATATATTATCAAGACATAAAAACATCTCCGTACAATATACACAAGAATTAGACATAATATTTAAGGAAAGAATAGTCAGGAGACTTATAATTAGTTAAGATAGTAAGAATACAGAAATATATTGGATATGAGAATACAGTATTAGAAAACACCAGTTTGATGGAGCAACATGCCAAGACACCACATGTGTATGCACAGGAACTTCTTACACCAATATGTAGCCAAAAACAAATTGCAAAAGAAGCTTTTGTTGGGACAACCTTTTCCTCTGTGTAGAGGGTTATCAGAAATGGTTTAGAAAACCGACAAGTTAAAGAATTTGACACTTTTGCAGCATTTGGGAAATGTTTTGCCAACAAGTGGCTGCCTCAGTTCATTACAGAGATGAACGGTGAAAGACGAGGGACTAATTACTTCAAACTCCTCATTTTCCACCCTTCATCTCTGTACTGGGCTGAGGAAGCCACTTGTTGGTGAAACGTTTCCACAATAAAGATTCTCAATTGTTGCAAAAGTGTCTGATTCTTTGTAGAGGGTTATCGTTATAACTCGACGATAACACAAGCAAGTAGCAGGAGCATCTGCTGGTGGCCTTACTGAGTTGGTGAAGGGTTTCTGGGGTAGCAAAAAGTAATTTTATTTTATAATGAAAAATATTATCTTTAATGGTTGCTATTATTTTTATTAACACTACAAAGGATGCTTTAGAATTAATATAGCAGATGCTTGTGGGATGAATAATTTGTATGATTATGACCAATAAAATTGTTATTGTAGAAGAGTTGCTGATTGGTTCAAGATATGAAAGATATTTATGATGTACCCTCTGATTTTTTTTTGTAATTAAAATGGCTCTTTGGGTACGAATCTTACACTTAATCTTTTTCAGTAAAACAAAGGTGATTCTAATAAGAAAGATTTTAACCAGTGTGGCTTGCATTGGTTTTGTTGTCCCAATAAAAGCTGGTTCTGAAACTTTATTTTTGTCTATAACTTTTTTTGGCAATGTACCATCACATCCATTCTGGACCTGGTCTAATGCTTGGATGACATTAAATTAAAAAAATAAATTTTCATTTGCTGGGGGAAGGAGAGAGGTGGGTATGAGATGACCTTGTAACTCCAGAGCCTTAACTGATAACAAAATATATACATGTACAAGACAAGTTTTTCAAAATTGATGAGGATTGGAAATTACAGGTATTGTGACTGGACCAGAAACTCCAATGGCGGGTCATCATATGACTAAGACCCGCGTCAGGAAACACTTGTCTTGTTTCCTGACGAATCTTACCTAACCTAACCTGGGGTTTAACCAACATATTTTTTTTTTTTGCAGATATTCAATCTTTAACTTTCATACCAGTGTTATCCTAGCAACCAGGCCTTTGTTATATCCTCACAGTATATTCTTTCATAACTTGTGGCTTCCAGTCAACATATGTTTTTCTTTGACTAGTGATTCATGTTTTGTACGAGATCAAGACTCGGGAGAAACATGAGCAGGAAAGTTGCAGATAATATGAAAGTAAAGCCACTATAAACAGGCTTAGCACCAGTATCATTGCACCAAGTTATGTGTCCTCTTCACCTGGAATGATCATATGAAGTACCAGTCAACAGTGACCAGGGCAAAGTGACCTGACCTCCAGGGATTTCACTCAGATAACTTTATTGCCAAAGTGTTTGTAGAGATAGTTCACTGACCTTGGCATGAATAGAGGCGTATAGCATGTTTCACGCTATTGTAAAATTATCAATATTCACATTAAAAAAAAAAGATTTCCCGTATTCTTTCACTAGACTGAAAAACTACACGAGGGGACAGTGATCAAAGGAAATAAAAAATATACTACTTAACGGTAAAGAAAAATCAGCCCAAGAATGGCAGACAGAGGCATGGAAGCACACTTATATACGTAATAGAGATCATAGTGTAGAGAGACGCCTGAGGACACCAGACTGCATAAACTTAATCATGGCAAGACCATTACTCTGAAAGATGAAAATTATTTTGTCTTTTTTTTTTTTTTTCTCATGATCATCACTTTCTAGTGCTTTGACTAGAGTATTTGGGTTTAAGTATCTACATTATATATATATATATATATATATATACAGTGGACCCTCGGTTTTCGTTGAAAATTCGTTCCAGAATGCTGTTTGAGTGCCGTTACCAAACAAATTTGTTCCCATAAGGACAATTGTAAATTAGATTATTCATTTCAGACCCCCAAAAATACACTTACAAAAGCACTTACGAAAATACACTTACATAATTGTTCGAGTTTGGAGGTGAACGAAAACCGAGGGTCCACTGTATGTATATTTAATATTTCTTATATCAATGTAAAATATATTGACTTAGATATGACTAGTACGTATAATCTGGAAGATTGCAATGTTGCAAGGTGAGCACATCTTTGCAATGTCAACAGGTAATGCAGTGTGTTACATCAGTGTCTTAAGAAATTATATAGACAAGACGTGTGGGTTGAAGGAAAGTTGCTGAACAAGCAACTATCGAGGCAACGTTTCTCTCTGCGTAGAGCTTGTTCTGCAGCCTTTTTTTTTCCATTACTGTTTCCAGTACGACTTTCAGATCCACGTGAAGTGGACTCGAACCAACGTCCCCTAGTAGACATCACACTGTATATTATATTATATTTTTACTTAATCCAATGAGCTTAATAGCCTCTTACATTAACCCCAAATCATATTTCACACAACAGTAAGTCACTTTTGGGTTTACCGGCTGTTTTGGATTATATATATAAAGGCAGCCTAAAGCTATAGAAATAATGGTTTGCTTTGCTATTCTGGTATATTTACAGAAAAAACCCAGTTATGAACATTTGAAAAGCTTATATTTCCCTACGTATGTATATTAAATGAAAGCCCATATGAAGTTTCATTTTCAATAATTTTGAGTTTTATTTTTCCTTGCATTAAGTGGAGCTTTACAAAGTTATCTCCATGAAACTTGACAAAGTTTCTATGGTGAAGTTTCATTTTTATTTTTGATGCATTCATTCTGCTTTTCATCCCTCTTGAGTGTTATTATTGGGGAAAATTGGACATCTCAGGCATAAAGTTGTCACAGCACTCCAGAGTGTCAGTGTGGGGGAGTCACCTGTCAGTGATCTTTAAGCTTTGGCCACTCGAATTTATAGCGAGGAGAGAATACTGTATTTACTCTGGTAGAGCTGGGAAGCTTGTGTCTCGCAGTGAACAGGCGGAGGATAGAGAGCTTCGAACACTCCTTCTCTTGAATTATCAATTAGGGTTTTGTGGATACGTAGATATCTCAAAATATTTATAGTATGGTGTTGGGATCGTCTACCTGGAGGGTATTCCGGGGATCAACGCCCCCGCAGCCTGGTCCACAACCAGGCCTCCTGGTGGATCAGGGCTTGATCAACCAGGCTGTTACTGCTGGCCGCATGTAGTCCAACGTACGAACCACAGCCCGGCTGATCCGGCACCAACTTTTAAGTATCTGTCCAGCTCCCTCTTGAAGGCAGCCAGGGGCCTACTGGTAATTCCCCTTATGCTTGGTGGGAGGCTGTTGAACAGTTTTGGGCCCCGGACACTTACTTTTCATTGGGGGTATTTTGCATCGCCTGCCCAGTATTTTACTTTCGTAGGGAGTGATTTCTGTGTGCAGATTCGGGACCATTCCTTCTAGGATTTTCCAAGTGTAGATTATGATATATCTCTCTTGCCTGCATTTCAGTGAGTACAAGTCAAGGGCTTCCAAGCGTTCCCAGTAGTTGAGGTGTTTGATGGAACTTGTATGTGCAGTAAAGGTTCTCTGTACACTCTCTAGATCTGCAATTTCACCTGCTTTGAATGGAGATGTTAATGTACAGCAGTATTAAAGCCTAGAGATAACAAGTGATTTGAAAAGGATCATCATTGGCTTGGTATCTCTTGTTTTGAACGTTCTCATTATCCATCCTATCATTTTCCTTTGCAGTTGTGATTGTGGCACTGTTGTGATCCTTGAAAGTGAGATCCTCAGACATTACCACTCCCAGGTCCCTCACATTATTTTTCCGCTCTATTCTGCTCATGTTTGTATTATTAGAAGCGCTAAACCACAGGGGTTCTCATGTTTGTAAGCTGTGGCTCAGTGGTAGAGCCTTCAGCTCACAACTAAGAGAGTTCTGGTTCGATTCTTGGGATGGGTGAGACGTATGGGCAGGTCACCTTACACCTGCTGACCCTGTCATCTAGCAGTAAATAGGTACCCGGGAATTAATCGGTGTTGTGTTGCATCGTAGGGAAACCCAAAATGGAACTAAGCCAAACCGTGGCTTTGTTGGGTTGTCCTGGGTTACATATCCATAAGGATGTCTTCGTCAAACTTTAGTTCAGCACCATTAGAATAGTTTCATGGCAAAGGCCGTGTATGGTGTAAAGTGAGGTGAAGACTTTTAGAGTTTATGGTTATGTGTTTACCTGGAGAGGGTTTCAGGGGCCAACGCCCCCGTGGCTCGGTCTGAGACATAATATTTTTGTCATTGATTGCAAGGGATCAAACACAAGACAAGAAATTTCAAGTTATCTGTTTAGATACTTGCCCTCGGTTTGATCCCCGCAATCCATGAAAAAACTTACAATTGTTTATTACAACTTTTCGTTTAGTTTTGACGCACTTCATTTACAAAAAAAAAAATCACGATTCGTGCTGTGAGGTTCTTTGGCTGCACGATGTAGCGAGATGCGATTGTAACTACTTCGGTTTTGGAAGACTGAGCTGCATCCATGGGAGGGAATGATAGTGCCATCTGTGATACAAGAACATCAGTGATTCTTACCAGAGGGTATGACATTGTCAGTATGTGTGTGTATTTGAATATGTAGACTTGAACGCCTGTGATCAAGTGTGTCCCAGTGACAATGTGTAGAGTGTGTAGGGAAGTGCCTCTGCCTTCACATGATGCTAGCATAAGTCTACAGGTTGTAGGCTGTTCACGCTTGTGTCTGAGGTATCAGTCTCTTGACTCGTCTGTCGAGAAGTTCGACTCCGTGAGGATCCTGTTACGAAGAAAGAATCGGTTTTGCTCCTCTGCAGTTGGAAACCACATTCTGTGGCACCGCTGGACCATTGAGGCTCATCTTGGTGTTGCGTCCTGGAGGGACTAGGACTGTTCGTGTGCTTGTGTAAAACTCTGTTGACTTGTGGACTCCTGGGAGCCGCTGAAGTCCGGACAGGACTTTGAGCATGTCTGCTGAGTTGTGGGCTGTTACCCTTTGCTTTTCGCGATGAGTTTCGCTTGACAATACAAGGGCTACTATCACGCCTTTGGTGTTGCGAGACAATATCTTGGACAGGCGAGGCTTTGGCACCACTAGCGGATGAGAGAGTTTGGTCATGAGTGTGCGGGGGTTGTTGAGATTGATGGAGGTGGCCGTTCCTCAGTCTGTCTTGAGAAGAGATAGGGTTGGTCTCTGAGTGTTGCTTGGTGGCTTTTGCTTGTACGAGCTTAATTGTCAGTGCAGTCAATTCTTCGTACTGCTTCCTCATCGCCTCTGCTCTCTGTCTTTGTTCTTGTGAAGACTGCAGAGGTCGTCTTATGCGTCTTGCTTGAGGCTCTTTATCTCCATTACATTCAATCTGCAGTGGATCATCTTTACTTCGCTCTTCATCTTCGAGATTTCGGGAAGACAAAGAGCGTTCCAGCCACTCGTGTATCCGCTGCCTTTTAGCAATGCGATCCACTGTGGTCTCGATCCCATGTGCTTTCAACGTCCGCAGCACTCTGTCCTTCTCCTTGGGACAAGAGTGTGCAGAGAAGGTCGAGTAGCAGACACTCTGACCATCTACGTCTCCAATATCACGTCTCGGCAGTTTAAGGAGCCACTTATCATCCATGTACTTGTACACTTCGCGCGCTGATGCCCGCTTTTCCGGTTTAGGCTCCAGGAGACGCTTGAACATCCTCAGGAGCCTTGAAGTGAAGTTTGTAAACCTCTTGGGCGTACGCAGCGTTCGACGCTTACGCCAGTTAATGTACTCAGAATAGTTAGGGTCTGTCAGATCCGCCTTCTGCCACGGCAGCTGACCTGTCAGCAGCACGTAGATGAGGATGCCCAGTTGCCACACATCCTGCGGAAAGAGGTCAGGTTAAAGGGTAATGAAGAGATGTTGACACACTCCAGGGCTTATACGGGACTGCGAATACAGGGTCAAGGAGTTATTATTATAATAACCAAAGGGGAGCGCCTGTGGGGTAATGTGGAAGGTATTCAGGCTTAATTCAGGGAACCGGAGCACAGATCCAATTCCCTAAATCAAGAGCCCCTCATCAGCGTCAAGGAACCTTCCTTAAGGGGAGTCAAGGAGTTCGACTTCTTTCATTTCAGCCCAAAAAAGACAAAGTTGCAATTTTCTCAGCACATAATAGCAAAATTTATTACACTTTTTAAAACTAGCAAAGACTACTTCTTATGAATAATGCAGTGCATACTACTGTACAACAAAACAAATTTTAAATATACATAAACCAATTCACTAAAGCGAGTATGAGATTAAGAATGTGGAAACTGTTTGAAAAGCACACATTTTGAGTAGTAACAAATTTTCATGCATTATCCTTATTAACTGCACTTCCATGTAATATTATGGTCACTTGTGCCAGTCTCATCGGTGATCTCTAGATTATAATTATTTACGAGGATTTCCTCGTTAGAGTCAAGTCAAGCAGATTATCACCTCTAAGTTGTTTGTTCTGCCACAAACTGCATTTAAAATCAATCGTAATAAATAGGAAAAGTCACCTGTGAGGTATCTGCGTGGAAACCTTCATTCTGTACAGCATCCACAATCTCTGGGGGTGCGTAAGGCAGCCACACCGTCCGCTTCTTCAACAGCGTCCCCTTCTTGCGTGTGGACCCGAAGTCGCAGAGCTTGACGTGACTGAAGTCGCTCTTGAAGATCAAGATATTGTCCATGTTCATGTCTCGATGCACTAGGTCCTTGGAGTGCATGAAGTCTAGAGCGGAAGCTAGCTGGAGAGCGATTCTCTTGGTGTTAATCTCACCTAAGCCCATGTCGCACAAGTTGGTCGTCAGGTCTCCAAAAGGGGCGTACTCTTGGGCGAAGACGTAGTACTCGCCAGCTTCGAAAGCCACGTCATAGGCATTGAGGATGTTGAGATGGGGGCTGAGGTAGTAGTTGTAGTGGAACTCACGGAAGAAATCAAGGCGAGAGGTGGAATCTTTGTGCATGGCCTTCAGCACCACCTCGTGTCGAGTCCTACGGTGTTCCACCAGCAGGAGGCGGCCCCTCCAGCCTTCCTGGATCACGTGAAGAACCTCGTATTCATCTTCCAGCTGGATCTGGAAAGTAAACTCTTAACGTTAAGCCTGGGCAGTAAGTCAGCTTGTTCAACATTGAGAAATATGTCATGATGGCAAATCTCTTCGCTAGTAAACAAAACAAGACAAACATTTCTTTCAGCATAATACAATGTTTGTACATATATGAGTGACATGATACAATGTTTATACAGAGATGAGTGACATACAATGTTTGTACAGAGATGAGTGACATGATACAATGTGTACAGAGATGGTTTACATTTGACTGTGCATGCAGAAAGCCCATAGTTATACAAGTTCTTTATCCATAAATTCAGGAGTCAGGTAATTTCATTGTACACGTGCCAAGGGTTCCCCAAGTCATGACTCACAAAATCGTAATAACATTTCCCTGCCGTAGATTCGACTCCCACCGTTCTGGGACTTGTTCCCTAAGTCCATTATAATGACTTAGAGGAAAAAAAAACTAAGAGGTTCACTGCATTATCCTTATTAATCATACTTCCATGTAATGTTATGGTCACTTATGCCAATCTCATCGGTGATTTCCGGATTATTTACGAGGGTTTCCCCTGTTAGAATCAAGTCAAGCAGATTATTATCTCTAAGTTGTTTGTTGTGTCACAAACTGCATTATAAAGCAATCGAGGACAACCTCTGTGAAGTCACTGGACTCCAGGTTTGCAGTCAAAGAGTTCCAATTAGCTTGGTCTAAATTAAAATCTTTTGAAGATTGCTACGTATTAGAGCCTTGAAGCCTTGATTTCTTTCCAGAGTAGTCTACCTTGGTTGCTTTCTGTAGCCTAGAGAATTACTAACCCAAAATAACTCGGGAAAGCTAAGCAGTGTGTCTTATTTCATTGGTGGTCTTAAGTCCTCTACCCTACGATGCCACCCATAACAGCGGACTCCTAGGTACCTATTTACTGTTAGGTGGACATGGGCAACAAGTGTTAGGACACCTGGAATTGCCCCCAGATCCTTTTGGTTGTGTGCCTAATGCTTTTCCACTGACCTACGTAGCACTCAGGTGTTCAACTGCCTCAGTGACGACACAGGAATACACAGGGATACAATATCAAAGGTAGTGTACCTCTGGTTCCTATTTATCTATTTTTTTGTGAAACTTTAGGCCGCTAGACCTATACTCACACGTCCGTTGCTCCCTTTGCCACCTCCAGTCTATTTTTTTTTTTACCTCAATCACACCTCCTTTCACTCTCTTTTCCCTCCGTCTCCTTTCTCTCTTTCCTTTTGGAAGTGTCTCTCATCATTCTTTCTCCTCTTTCTTTCCTCCCTTCTCTCTTTTTATTTGTCTGTCCTCCTCCTCCTCTACTTCTCTCTCTTCCTCTCTTCCGTCTCTCATTTTTGCCGTGCAGAAATCCGAGCGTGGCCCGGGCCAAAGCTGGCGGAGGTGGCAATCAATAGTGGGCCATGCAGTGGCCCTCCTGATATATGGGCCATGCAGTGGCCCCCTAATATGTGGGCCATGCACTGCCCCCCTAATACAAGGTTCACTCGGTAGCCCTCCTGAGGTGTGAGTCACTGGCTCACCTGGACCAAGTAAAAGCGGGCCATCATCAGCATTCAACACAAACTACGTACAACCTACTCCTGCCTAATTCTTTTGTGTCCCAATCCTAGATTTTTGTTCTAACTTTTGAAAAAGATTTTTCAAGAGTAAATTGTATCGATCGAGAGTAGAAGTTATCGAAAAGGAACCAGGTAAACACTAGGAAGAATATAACACGAGGATGATAGAAATACGACCTAGTGAACAGATCTAAAAGTCACATGAGCTATCAAAGTACGGAAACTCATTTGAATTTAATAAAACTGGTTATATCACAGTGGCAAAATCAGCAGTGTGCTGCTACACTATTCTATATGATAGTTATGTAGTGGCAACACCAGTAGTGTGCAGCTACACTATTCTATATGATTGTTATGTAGTGGCAACACCAGCAGCCTGTAATATTCCATCACCCAGGCTGGTGCTCATGCAAGGTGTTGAAATATGCCAGTCTTCAGCTGAGAGACTTCAGCAGTGTCACTCCTGAGCTGGGAGACTTCAGCAGTGTCAGCCCCTGAGCTGGGAGACTTCAGCAGTGTCAGCCCCTGAGCTGGGAGACTTCAGCAGTGTCAGCCCCTGAGCTGGGAGACTTCAGCAGTGTCAGCCCCTGAGCTGGGAGACTTCAGCAGTGTCAGCCCCTGAGCTGGGAGACTTCAGGAGTCTGACAATGTAAATAAAAGCCCAAAACTTCATAAACAAACCAGTAAAAGCTTTTTTTTTTCCTCCCTGGTAAACCAGAGTACTGAAGGAGACCACGACCTCTCTCACTACTGAAACACGACCAGAGTACTGAAGGAGACCACGACCTCTCTCACTACTGACACACGACCAGAGTACTGAAGGAGACCACGACCTCTCTCACTACTGACACACGACCAGAGTACTGAAGGAGACCACGACCTCTCTCACTACTGACACACGACCAGAGTACTGAAGGAGACCACGACCTCTCTCACTACTGACACACGACCAGAGTACTGAAGGAGACCACGGTCTCTCTCACTACTGACACGACCAGAGTACTGAAGGAGACCACGGTCTCTCTCACTACTGACACACGACCAGAGTACTGAAGGAGACCACGGTCTCTCTCACTACTGACACACGACCAGAGTACTGAAGGAGACCACGACCTCTCTCACTACTGACACACGACCAGAGTACTGAAGGAGACCACGGTCTCTCTCACTACTGACACGACCAGAGTACTGAAGGAGACCACGACCTCTCTCACTACTGACACACAACCAGAGTACTGAAGGAGATCACGACCTCTCTCACTACTGACACACGACCAGAGTACTGAAGGAGACCACGACCTCTCTCACTACTGACACACGAGAACAAGTCTTTCTTCCCTCTGTCTCTAAGACAAACTTAATACTGTTTCAAATTTTAATGACGAAAATATTTTAGACAATCGTATCCAAGGATATAAAAAAAAATGTGTATATAACTATGGTATAAAAACGATTTAAAATCAATTTTAACCACAGGGGAAGTTGAATGATAGCTCTAGGCCTTTCGTGTTGCATCGCTTGTTTGCGATATTTGCATAATATATATATATATATATATATATATATATATATATATATATATATATATATATATATATACTGATATTTCTGACCCTTGGTCAGAAATATCATTATTGCCTATAACAACAACAATAATAATAATAATAATAATAATAATAATAATAATAATAATTTATTTACAGGCGGACCAGAATTATGAGCATAGGATGAAGCTGTATACGATATTTGGGTCTGAGACCTAACTGAGGACCGAGCCTTCTGCGGGTCACTAAACTGAATGACCCGCACGAGTTCAGCGCTTTGTGGTGTGTGTGTTTTCATTTGCAAGTTGTCTTGTCATTGCAAGACCATTGCAAGATCAATAACACCGAGGTGGTTGTTGCATGCTGTTGTCATGGTGTAGTTCAGTATTATCTGTGTCACTCGTTCCGCTGTTCTTCTTTCCTTTCAGAAATTTACATTTTCCTGTGTGTTTGACTCTCTCTAACTCTCTCTCAAGACATATCTCTCTCCTCTCCTCTCTCCTCCACTCACCTATTTCCCCTTACTGCCTCATCTCCCCCTCCTCCTCTCTTTTCCCCTCACCCCTCTTTTCCCTGGACGCCCACACACTTTCTCTCTCTCTCTCTCTCTCTCTCTCTCTCTCTCTCTCTCTCTCTCTCTCTCTCTCTCTCTCTCTCTCTCTCACGCTTCCACTAATTCAAACCGGTCACACACCCACTCACCCTCCGTACACACCCACCCACTCCGCACACGCCCACTCACCCCTCACACGCCCACTCATCCCGCACACTATCACGTGAGCAGTGTGATCTTGTGCGCCTGTGCATATGTGTGCACAGTTCTTCTTGTCTCCCTACACAGTAAGATGCATCTAACTACCATCCTTCCACAGTTAGAGGCTGCTAGTATATTGCATAGTATAGTGCAAGAGCATATGGATACACAATAGGCCTAGGAACTAGGCCTCAAAAGGGTTAACAGTACCTATGGATTTATATCTATAAGGCTGACTTATCTGTTGCAACTAAATTTAGGATATTTGCTTAATATGTCCGGTATCTTATTTTCATTAATAAGATGTCTTGACATGTCGCATAGGTTATTATGCTATCTCTATATTCCTCAATAAGTGGACAGTTAAGCACATAGTGTTCAAGATAGTGACCATAGAGCTGGCCACACATACTTTGCATTTGGTTTGATCATCTTTGTGTCTGTCAAACTACCAGAAGAACTTGCAACCAAGCCTAAGCCTGGCTACTACAACATCAGTTAGTCTGTTCACATTGCAAGTTGCTCCATGAGCATGCAGTTTCTTTAGTTACTTCTCTGCTAACATCATTCCTAATAACTCACCAAAGTTATATTCTACATTCTCCTTCAGGGTACGTTTCTTGGCTAACATCAACATGAAGGAGTAACCAAATGTGTGATGGACTACCTAAATGCACATTAATTCCCTTTTCCCGGATTTTTGAGTATCTATACCTGGCATGTTGTTAAGAGTCATTATGTGAGTCAGGAGTCTTCAGCGATGATACAGAATCAATAATAATCATAGAGTCAAGCTCAGTGTTATAAGATAGCTTCACTAGGTTAAAAATTCGGTTTGTTATCTGGAGGACCAGATGTTAGTTCTTATGCCTAACTCAACATAGTTCCCATCGTTCTTATCTAGGGAGGTGGGGAGAGGAGCAGGTGCAGCCTCATGATAATCAAAATCACAATACGTGTCTGAAACAATTTACGACCCACAAAGTGGTTGTAGCAATTCACAACTAACCTACAATACCAAGGCTGTAACAATTCACAACTAACCCACAATACCAAGGCTGTAACAATTCACAACTAACCCACAATGCCATGGTTGGAACAATTCACAACCCACAATACCATGAAGCAACAATTCACAACAAACCCAAACTACCATGGCAGTACCAATTCACAACTAACCCACAATACCATGGCAGTACCAATTCACAACTAACCCACAATACCATGGAAGGAACAATTCACAACAAACCCAAACTACCATGGCAGTACCAATTCACATCTAACCCACCCTTAGAGAAAAAGCTTCATACCCTGTTTCGATTCGATACGAAGCCAAAACTATGACAAGATAATAGCCTATGAGTTAGTTTGATATCTTTATTATGCACCCCATACCCATCCTGTGGGCGGTAGTCAAAAATTACAGAGGTACATAATGGGTCCAGGGACTGGACCTCAAAGTTTGATAGCTGAGCAAGTCACAAAGGTAATGAACTCAGATGGTCACAATCATGACAAGTTACAAAGGTATTTGCAGATTACAGAGGTATATATAGGGTCCAGAGACTGGGCCCCAAAGTTTTGATAGCTGAACAAGGTACAATGGTAATGAATTCACTAGTTACAAGGTGAATCATGTAAGTATTTACTTAGTCTGTCATAGGTTGCACTCATGAACAAATTATAAAAGCAATGAGCAATCTATTAGTCTACACCAGCCACAACTGTAATGAGTTATTGGTGAAATTTTAATTGTTGAGCAGCACACATATACAAGACACTATAGCACACACATACAGAAGCGGCCCAGGACTATACTCACCTCTGATACAAATATATACAAATAGGTAGTACACACACACACACGTGTCAATGCTTTATTTACAGGGAGCAAAGTCAGGGTATTTTTCCAGAATGGTCTGTAATATACCACTGTGGATAAAATACTTTGACATATCTTGAACATTTCTGAGTGAGTAGTCTCTGAATTCATTAATTTTATCGCACTCCAGTACATAATGACGCAGGGTGTGACATACCCATAGCCTATGACTGACCCGAAACATCGTTAAAATTTTCCTCTCCCAGACTGGGTTACTGAATCTCTGCCTCACGAGCGTCCAGATAACAGGCGAAACAAACTCTTATACATTACCATCCCGAGTGTTTATTAAGGGGTCTGAGTAAGACATTCGCATCACCTGGAAACCTTTCGCCAAGTGTCGCACATGTGTCTTATTCATCAACCTGTCGGTTGTCTAAACCAAAAGCACAATGCTTGGGTATTCGACTGAAGAAGCTTACTGTGCAGGCGAAACGTTTCGGAATCAAGATACCTAACTGTTGTACATGTGTCTTACTTAACAAGACTAGAGTAGTTCAACTGAAGACAGACAACAGATGGACAAGAGGCTGTCTCTCTCTTGTAGAGATAGACAGCTTCTCCCGTTTTTGGTAACGGCAGAGGCAAAGGGTAAACCTGTGGTGTGGGTGAAATAATGAAATTTGGAGCAGATCAGTATCTCGCTGTTGTGGAAGGAGTGAAGGCAGTCTCAGGGCGAGTAACATAGAGGAAAAGGGTTCATTGGTGGTATTATCTTCAGATTTTTCCCCTTGCCTGATCCAGCGTTGATCTGCCAGTGTCTCTTTCATCTTCCCAAAATCCTTTTCTCTCTCTCTCTCTCATTCCTCTTTTTGACTTCCCATCGACCCCTTCTTACATCTCTGTTCTCTCTCTCTCTCGTTCAGTTATTCTATGTCACCTCCTCCGTATTTTTTGTTCTCTCTCTCTCTCCCCCTTCTCGTTTGCTTCCCCCTCCCAATTCTCTCTCTCTCACTCACTCCCAGCAGAGATCGTCAGCGCCTGCGTGGGGTTTAAAGCTGTGCCAGCCATGATAACCTTTCATTCACAAAGAGAGAGCAATGAATGGAGGCGCCCTGACAACCCTCCCTCCATGAACTATCCACTGATCCCCCCTCACAGCAGGCCCTGATCTCTCCCTCACTACAGGCCCTGATCTGTCCCTCACAGCAGGCCCTAATCTCCTCACAGCAGGCCGTGATCCCCCTTCACAGCAGTCCTGATCCCCCTTACAGAAGGCCCTGATCACAGCAGTCCTGATCCCCCTTTCACAGCAGGTCCTGACCCCCTCCTTACAGAAGGCCCTGACCCTCTCACAACAGGTCCAAAACTCCCTCATACATGGCCCTGATTTCCCCCTCTCTGTACTCAACCAACACTTCTCTCCCTCACCTAATTCCTCTTTCATACCTGTCTCTCTCCTTCCCCCTTCTCTCTATCTCTGCCTCTCCTCCCACACAGTCTTCCCTGTCCTCCCACACACTCCCACTCCCTCGCTACTCCTACACACGAACAATTAATCAGGTAAGTTATGGGTATTCAGGTCACAGATCCTTTCAAGGAAGGTTCCTTGATGGCAGTGCGAGGCTCTTGATTCAAGGATCTGCACTTATCTTCCCTTGCTTCGGAACAAACATTAATGACTTCCATTTACCCAGGCTCTGTATGACCCATACTGATTTAGAGCTTTCCATGATTAAAACATAAAACACGCATATATATATATATATATATATATATATATATATATATATATATATATATATATATATATATATATGTCGTGCCGATTAGGTAAAACTTGCGATTTTGGCTTAAGTAGCAACGCTCACCTTGCCATATAAGACAAGTGAAAATTTGTGTATGCAATAATTTCGCCAAAATCATTCTGAACATAACGAAAAAAATATATTTCATTGTGTTTGTTTATTATTAAATTAATGTTAACGTATCTAAAATATATTTAGTTGGGTTAGGCTAAATTAAATTGCGCTTGTTGTAATAAGGTTAGGTAGGTTTTCAAAGTTTCTCTTGGTACAAAATTATAAATTCTTACATTAACATAAATGAAAAAAATATATCTTTAAACGTATAAGAGAAAATTTTAGAAAGGACTTAATTTTAGATGAGTTCTTGCTAATTGACCAGTTTTACTGTTGAGTAGACTTCAGGATGTACATGTTTATAGAGGGGCTACAGATATATCAGATCACTTTTTAGTTATAGCTACAGTGGGAGTAAAAGGTAGATGGGATACAAGGAAAATAGAATCAGTAAGTAAAAGAGAGGTGAAGGTTTATAAACTAAAAGAGGAGGCAGTTAGGGTAAGATATAAACAACTATTGGAGGATAGATGGGCTAGTGAGAGTGTAGGCAATGGGGTCGAAAATGTATGGGGTAGATTTAAAAATGTAGTGTTAGAGTGTTCAGCAGAAGTTTGTGGTTACAGGCGAGTGGGTGCGGGAGGGAAGAGGAGCGATTGGTGGAATGATGATGTAAAGAGAGTAGTAAGGGAGAAAAAGTTAGCATATGAGAGGTTTTTACAAAGTAGAAGTGATGCAAGGAGGGAAGAGTATATGGAGAGAAAAAGAGAGGTTAAAAGAGTGGTGAAGCAATGTAAAAAGAGAGCAGATGAGAGAGTGGGTGAGATGTTATCAGCAAATTTTGTTGAAAATAAGAAAAGTTTTGGAATGAGATTAATAAGTTGAGGAAGCCTAGAGAACAAATGGATTTGACAGTTAAAAATAGGAGAGGAGAGTTATTAAATGGAGAGTTAGAGGTATCGGGAAGATGGAGGGAATATTTTGAGGATTTGTTAAATGTTGATGAAGACAAGGAAGCTGTGATTTCGTGTGTAGGGCAAGGAGGAATAACATCTTGTAGGAGTGTGGAAGAGCCAGTTGTGGGTGTAGGGAAGTTCGTGAGGCAGTGGGTAGAATGAAAGGGGTAAGGCAGCTGGGATTGATGGGATAAAGATAGAAATGTTAAAAGCAGGTGGGGATATAATTTTGGAGTGGTTGGTGCTATTATTTAATAAATGTATGGAAGAGGGTAAGGTACCTAGGGATTGGCAGAGAGCGTGTATTGTTCCTTTGTATAAAGGCAAAGGGGACAAAAGAGAGTGCAAAAAATATAGGGGAATAAGTCTGTTGAGTGTACCTGGTAAAGTGTATGGTAGAGTTATTATTGAAAGAATTAAGAGTAAAACAGAAAGCAGGATAGCAGATGAAAAAGGGGGGCTTTAGGAAAGGTAGGGGTGTGTAGACCAAGTGTTTACAGTGAAACATATAGGTGAACAGTATTTGGATAAGGGTAAAGATGTTTTGTGGCATTTATGGATTTGGAAAAGGCGTATGATAGGGTAGATAGGGGGCAATGTGGCAGATGTTGCAGGTGTATGGAATAGGAGGAAGGTTACTGAAAGCAGTGAAGAGTTTTTATGAGTATAGTGAGGCTCAGGTTAGAGTGTGTAGGAGGGAAGGGGACTATTTCCCAGTAAAAGTGGGCCTTAGACAAGGATGTGTGATGTCACCGTGGTTGTTCAATATATTTATAGATGGGGTTGTAAGAGAAGTGAATGCGAGGGTCTTGGCAAGAGGTGTTGGGCTAAAAGATAAAGAAGCAAATACAAAGTGGGAGTTGTCACAGTTGCTTTTGCTGATGACACTGTGCTTTTGGGAGATTCTGAAGAGAAGCTGCAGAGGTTGGTGGATGAATTTGGTAGGGTGTGTAAAAGAAGAAAATTGAAAGTGAATATAGGAAAGAGTAAGGTGATGAGGATAACAAAAAGAATAGGTGACGAAAGATTGGATATCAGATTGGAGGAGAGAGTATGGAGGAGGTGAATGTATTCAGATATTTGGGAGTGGACATGTCAGCAGATGGGTCTATGAAGGATGAGGTGAATCATAGAATTGATGAGGGAAAAGGGTGAGTGGAGCACTTCGGAGTCTGTGGAGACAAAGAACCTTGTCCATGGAAGTAAAGAGGGAATGTATGAGAGTATAGTTATACCAACGCTCTTATATGGGTGTGAAGCATGGGTGATGAATGTTGCAACGAGGAGAAGGCTGGAGGCAGTGGAGATGTCATGTCTGAGGTCAATGTGTGGTGTGAATATAATGCAGAGAATTCGGAGTTTGGAAATTAGGAGGAGGTGCGGGATTACCAAAACGATTGTCCAGAGAGCTGAGGAGGGGTTGTTGAGGTGGTTTGGACATGTAGAGAGAATGGAACGAGACAGAGTGACTTCGAGAGTGTATAAATCTGTAGTGGAGGAAGGCGGGGTAGTGGTCGGCCTAGGAAAGGTTGGAGGGAGGGGTAAAGGAAGTTTTGTGTGCGAGGGCTTGGATTTCCAGCAAGCATGTGTGAGCGTATTTGATAGGAGTGAATGGAGGCATATGGTTTTTAATACTTGACGTGCTGTTGGAGTGTGAGCAAAGTAACATTTATGAAGGGATTCAGGGAAACCGGCAGGCCGGACTTGAGTCCTGGAGATGGGAAGTACAGTGCCGGCACTCTGAAGGAGGGGTGTTAATGTTGCAGTTTTATAACTGTAGTGTAAAGCACCCTTCTGGCAAGACAGTGATGGAGTGAATGATGATGAAAGTTTTTTTTTTCGGGCCACCCTGCCTTGGTGGGAATCGGCCGATGTGTTAATAAAAAAAAAAAAAAAAAAATATATATATATATATATATATATATATATATATATATATATATATATATATATATATATATATGTATATATATATATATAGTGTGTGTGTGTGTGTGTGTGTGTAAGATAGTGTTGAGGAGAGGGAAGGGGTTTGGGAAGATGGATGTAGGGATGGAAGTGGATAGTAGACGTTGACTACAAGTACCTCTGGTAGGTTAGTATTGATGCAGTCTTAACTACTGATGGTACTCCACTGTCTCTCACAGCTGTGTCTACCAGTGGTCCTACTTCCGGTTACCAGCAGTGACTAACACAAATATCTACTTCGTACCACTTCTGCTGCTGCTGCTGCTGCTGCTGCTGCTGCTGCTACTACTACTACTACTACCACTACTACTACTACTACCACCACTACTGTATTGTTTTCACGTTCAAGGCTTCAGCAAGTTGTTTGTTAAATTCAATAATAATTCTGTTAGTAAAAAACATATTTTGACATACGTTCGTGTTGCATCTTCTGCCCCCAAGTTTCATTCCATTGTTTCGAGTTGTGGATTCATTGACCACTTCAAACAGTTCTTCCTGTCTGTGTTAAAGTCATTCAAAAGCTTGAAGGTTTGAATGATATCTACTTGTAGTCTCTGTTTATTAAGAGTCTTCATGCATAAGTGATGGTACCAGCTTGGTACCTCTTCACTGTACAATCTCCAGTGATGGTACCAGCTTGGTACCTCTTCACTGTACCCTCTCCAGTGATGGTACCAGCTTGGTAGCTCTGCTCTGTACCCTCTCCAGTGATGGTACCAGCTTGGTACCTCTTCACTGTACCCTCTCCAGTGATTTTACCAGCTTGGTAACTCTTCTCTGTACCCTCTCCAGTGATGGTACCAGCTTGGTAGCTCTTCACTGTACCCTCTCCAGTGATGGTACCAGCTTGGTACCTCTTCTCTGTACCCTCTCCAGTGATGGTACCAGCTTGGTAGCTCTGCTCTGTACCCTCTCAAGTGATGGTACCAGCTTGGTAGCTCTTCACTGTACCCTCTCCAGTGATGGTACCAGCTTGGTACCTCTTCTCTGTACCCTCTTCAATAGATCTTCGTCTTTTATCTAATTTTGAGACCAAAATAGGATGGCATATTCAAGGTGTGGTCTAACATCTGCATAATAGGAGTCAATATGGTGTTAGGTGTTTTGTTCTACAAGTTACTACCTGTGAAACTTAACACAGTGTTAGCTGCTCGGAGATAAACATTGTTTGGTATTTTTGAGTCGTTGCTTATGTGAGGGAGGGATAGATGGAAGGGAGGGATAGATGGGAGGGAGGGATAGATGGGAGGGAGGGACATATGGGAGGGAGGGACATATGATAGGGAGGGATATATGGGAGGGAGGGATAGATGGGATGGAAGGGTAGATGAAGGGAGGGCTGGTTGGGAGAAAGGGGTGATGGAGCAGCCAGAATGAGTGTGCGGTAAGAGGAAGAGATGCAAGGAGGGGAAGAAACTACGGCAAAAGAAGGACGATGAAAAGGAAGAGAAGCAGGAAAGGAAAAGGAAAAATAAGAGGAAAAGGAAGAATAAGATTAAGATGAGGACGAGTACAAGTGATTATAGAAGACAGAAGCGAGAGGCTGGCCAAAGCAGGGAAAAAAGAGAGTAGAGATTAGAGAGAAGAGAAAGAGGAGGATAATCAAGGATAATCAAAGATAATCTGAACTAAACAAACACACACACACACACACACACACACATACAGTGGCCTAGTGGGTAAAGCTCTTGCTTCACGCACGGAGGGGCCGGGTTCAATTCCCGGTGGGTTAGAAACATTTCGAAGTGTTTCCTTACATACACACACACATATATACAACAGGCCTAGTGTCTAATTGACATGTGCCTAGGACAAAATGGTAACTAACACACACATCGGATAACATCTCTCCATGGGTTCTGAGAGAGATAGCAGAGGAGCTATGTGTACCCTTAACAACAATATTCAACACATCTATCGAAACAGGTAGACTACCTGAGGTATGGAAGGCAGCAAATGTAGTCCCAATTTTTAAAAAAAGGAGACAGACATGAAGCATTAAACTACAGACCAGTGTCACTGACATGTATAGTATGCAAAGTCATGGAGAAGATTATCAGGAGAAGAGTGGTGGAGCACCTAGAAAGGAATGAGCTTATCAACGACAACCAGAACGGTTTCAGGGACGGGAAATCCTGTGTCACAAACCTACTGGAGTTCTATGACAAGGTGACGGAAGTAAGACAAGAGAGAGAGGGGTGGGTAGATTGCATTTTCTTGGACTGTAAGCAGGCGTTTGACACAGTTCCACACAAGAGATTAGTGCAAAAGCTGGAGGACCAAGAAGGATAACAGGGAAGGCACTACAATGGATCATGGAATACCTGTCAGGAAGACAACAGCGAGTCATGGTACGTGGCGAGGTGTCAGAGTGGGCGCCTGTAACGAGCGGGGTGCCACAGGCATCAGTCCTAGGACCGGTGCTGTTTCTGGTATTTGTGAACGACATGACAGAAGAAATAGACTCCGAAGTGTCGCTGTTTGCAGATGATGTGAAGTTGATGAGAAGAATCCAGTCGGACGAGGACCAGGCAGAACTACAAAGGGATCTGGACAGGCTGCAGGCCTGGTCCAGAAAGTGGCTCCTGGAGTTCAACCCCACAAAGTGCAAAGTCATGAAGATTGGGGAAGGGCAAAGAAGACCACAGACGGAGTACTGGCTAGAGAGCCAGAGCCTACAAACCTCGCTCAAGGAAAAGGATTTTGGGGGTGAGTATAACACCAGGTACATCTTCTGAGGTCACATCAACCAAATAACTGCTGCAGCATACGGGCGCCTAGCAAACCTAAGAACAGCATTCCGACATCTTAATAAAGAATCGTTCAGGACCCTGTACACTGTGTACGTTAGGCCCATACTGGAGTATGCAGCACCAGTTTGGAACCCACACCTAAGGAAACTAGTCCCGGAGCTAAGGGGTATGTCCTATGAGGCGAGGTTAAGGGAAATCGACATGATGACACTGGAGGACAGGAGAGATAGGGGGGACATGATAACGACATATAAAATACTGAGAGGAATTGACAAGGTGGACAGAGACAGAATGTTCCAGAGATTGGACACAGCAACAAGGGGACACAGTTGGAAGTTGAAGACTCAGATGAATCACAGGGATGTTAGGAAGTATTTCTTCAGTCACAGAGTGGTCGGGAAGTGGAATAGTTTGGGAAGCGATGTAGTGGAGGCAGGATCCACACATAGCTTTAAGAATAGGTATGATAAAGCTCATGGAGCAGGAAGAGTGACCCAGTAGAGGCCAGTGAAGAGGCGGGCCAGGAGCTGTGACTCGACTCCTGCAACCACAACTAGGTGAGTACTCACACAGCAACACACATGTAAGCAGTAAGGAAGATTTTCCCACGTCAACAAGGAGAGAGAGAGAGAGAGAGAGAGAGAGAGAGAGAGAGAGAGAGAGAGAGAGAGAGAGAGAGAGAGAGAGAGAGAGAGAGAGGGAGTCGAACCAGCGAGACTAATCTCCTTCCCAATGCGAGTGAACGTGACAGCTGAAGTTACTGACAGGGCGCCACTAGATGCCAGGGACACGTGGCACCTCACGTGGCACCTAGTTCACAGTGCCTGATGCAAGTGGAAACGGAAGGAAAAAAAAAGACAGAGGAAACAAAAATGGGACAACGGAAAAGGGGAAGTATGATGGAATGATAAATTTTGCGAGAGAAGGGCAATAGAAAGGGGAACTGGAGGACACAACTGAAGAAGAGAGGAGATGACAGAGGGCCAACAAGCAAAGGAGAAAATCCTACCAAGCGTGGAGAAAAAGAAAGAAGGAAAGAGAGAGAGAGAGAGAGAGAGAGAGAGAGAGAGAGAGAGAGAGAGAGAGAGAGAGAGAGAGAGAGAGAGAGAAAGCACCCATGGACCAGCCTCTGTTGAACAATAGTTAAAATCACTGAGTTCTCCTTCCCAGAATTTAGCGTACAGTGACATGAGATCTTGGTGCACATACACTGATATACATACCTCGGTGTGTGTGTGTGTGTGTGTGTGTGTGACTATGTTGTGGTTGAGGGGTGAGTCAAGCTCCTGGCATGGTGGTGTGTGTGTGTGTGTGTGTGTGTGTGTGTGTGTGTGTGTGTGTGTGTGATGTGTGTATGTGTATAGACTAGATGCATACTTCTCCATATATACACACACAACCACACAACGTTATATACAGACATACACCTCTCGGAATATATATATGTTGTGTCTAATAGGTAAAACTTGCGATTTCGGCCTAAATAGCAACGCTCTTCTTGCCGAATAGGGCAAGTGAAAATTTGTGTATGCAATAATTTCGCAAAAATCATTCTGAACCTAAGGAAAACAAATATATTTCATTGTGTTTGTTAATTATTAAATTATTGTAAACTTATATAAAATATATTTAGTTAGATTAGGCTAAATTAAATTGCGCTTGTTATACTAAGGTTAGGTAAGTTTTCTAAGGTTCTTTTGGTACAAAATTATTAATTTTTACATTAACATAAATGAAAAAAAATATATCTTTAAATGTATAATAGAAATTTTTAGAAAGGACTTATTTTAAATGAATTTTTGCTAATTGACCAGTTTTACCTATTCGGCACGATATATATATATATATATATATATATATATATATATATATATATATATATATATATATATATATATATATATATGCACACACACACCTGTGTATATACACACCTCTCGGTGTATATACCCTGAATATAAATATATCAACAACACAGGAAGCTGAGGACGATCAATCAAATTATTTACATGGCTGACCCCTCGTGGGTAACTTTCCTCAACTAAACACTATTCCAAGGCTGGACCAAACGCTATTATGCAAATAAATTACCATAGGAAGGGAAATAATTTTACCATTTTGGTTGGAGGTTGAAGGTGGCCATTGGAACCCCAAGGGTTGGTGTCTTGTTCCAGAGTCTTAGTGTGGTGATCCAGAGAGGGAACTCCCCTGTTGTATTCTCGACTTGCACAGCCCAGCTACTGAGGAGCTGGAGGAGATTAACAACGGTTGGTTAATCAGGTTTAAAGCCTATCGGAAGGTCATTAAGGCTGTAGATAACCTGTTCCGAACCAGTCAAGGATATTTTAATCCCAATTTTAGGAGTTAAAATTAACTCACTAACATACACGGAAATACACACATGTGTATTTATCCTTGCGACATTCTCTGTTCAAAAATATTTTTCTTAAGGAGGTCTGGTCAAGGACCGGGCCGCGGGGGCGTTGACCCCCGAAACACCCTCCAGGTGGATATTATATATATATATAATTTCTTTAGTACTGTATGAGGTACGAACTTAAAAATGAATAAAATAGTACTGTATGAACTCTTCAAAAAATACATCCATATTGTTTCGCATCTACTATAAACACCGTCAATGGTATTATTATTATTATTATTATTATTATTATTATTATTATTGTTGTTATTATTATTATTGTTTAGAATTAGCCGATTTTAACACGGCACAAAACAGGAGCCGGTAAACAGTTCTTATCCGTCCCATCTTAAAGAATATTCAGAAAAGACTTCATATGTTTTTTGAAACAGTTTATAGATATGATGGTGGTTGTGTCTGTGACCTTTGTGAAGAGGAGAATCGCAGTCATGTGCTGGAAGTTTTACGAGAGCAGACACACAGATCAACAAAGAGATCTCGACATCCTGCTGCTCTCACACAGTTGGTCACACGCATAAAGAAACGAATTTTGTTGGGAGTTTTTGAGACAGCTCAACGTAGTGGGAGATGGGAATGGAGATATGAAAAAATAAACAGAGAGAGAGAGAGAGAGAGAGAGAGAGAGAGAGAGAGAGAGAGAGAGAGAGAGAGAGAGAGAGAGAGGCGGATTCGTTAACGCCTTCGTTCGGGTCTCGGACCTAACAGGCAGAGTCTCCTACACATGCAGACGAGCCCCGGACAATGGACTGCCAGAAACTGACAACAGTAACAAGAGAAACACGATGGAAATAAAAAGGTATAAAATACCGACAAAATGGAAAAAATAACCACAAGTGCAGTATAATACGATCCTTTATTGACTACGTTTCGCCCACACAGTTGGCTTAATCAGGTCACAAACAGACGTTTATTTTTTTCCACAAGAGAAACACACCAAGCCCGAAGAAATATTGATGGACAGAAGCAAAACTCGAATCAAAATGAAAATTTAGGATGTAAAAATCTATGATAAACGGTTAAAAAAAAATCCTAATACAGTGATGGAGACTGAGGATGAGGGAGGAAGTAGGATGAGGGCGGAAGTAGGATGAGGGAGGAAGTAGGATGAGGGCGGAAGTAGGATGAGGGCGGAAGTAGGATGAGGAGGAAGTAGGATGAGGGCGGAAGTAGGATGAGGGAGGAAGTAGGATGAGGGCGGAAGTAGGATGAGGGAGGAAGTAGGATGAGGGCGGAAGGAAGTTAGTTAATTAGGTTTAACGCCTATCGACTACACGAGGATCATTAAGGTTGAATGTAACCAGCTTATCACCAGTCGATAATACTTAGCTACCTAAAATAGATAGATAAAATATAACCTTCATTTTTAAAGGGGTGGATGGGTAAGCCAGTGGAAGGCCTCTGTCAGATGACCAAAAACTCCAGCTGCGGGTCATCATATAACTAAGACCAGCGTTGTGGCTGGAACAACAAGATCACAATATTGTGAAATATTTCTGAGAGATTTTCAGAGTGGAGACCAGAGATCAACTAAACAGAGGCCGCAAGCACTGTTAACAGAGGCCGCAAGCACTGTTAACAGAGGCCGGAAGCACTGTTAACAGAGGCCGCAAGCACTGTTAACAGAGGCCGCAAGCACTGTTAACAGAGGCCGCAAGCACTGTTAACAGAGGCCGCAAGCACTGTTACCAGAGGCCGCAAGCCCTGTTAACAGAGGCCGCAAGCACTGTTAACAGAGGCCGCAAGCACTGTTAACAGAGGCCGCAAGCACTGTTAACAGAGGCCGCAAGCACTGTTAACAGAGGCGGAGAGCAAACAATGTATGCCAGACATTGCAGGTTCAGGTCATACAACAGATGCCACAAACGGGCAAATTGTGACGTAAAGGGTTTCGAAAACCGACAAGTAGAAGAATGAGGCACTTGTGCGACATTTGAGAACTTTTATTGAGGAAACGTTTCGCCAGCCGGTAACTTCTTTACGTAGACTCCAATCTGAGGGACTGATTACCTCAGACTCCTCCTCCTCTTAAACCGTTCTTCTTTGTATTGGACTGAAGAAGCAACTGACTGGCGAGAAAGATGCCTATAACTGGAAAAATTGATGGACGGACTAATTGTTGACTTGCACACAGAATTTACTCATTGCAGGAGCGGGAGGTTTGGAAGAGGTAGAATAGCCCCAGTGAAAAACAGGGGGCACTGCTAGTACACCAAGAGAAAATAAGTGTAGAGGGACCAAGACTTTTTAAAATCTTACCTCCATTTATATAGAGAATTATCAGCAAACTCCCTAGCTGTCTTCATGGAGACGTACAACAGACAATAATGGAGAAATAGCAAGTTGCGGAACAAGCCTTTATTGGGAAAGTTTCTCTTTATCTACACAGAGCGAAACGTTGCTCAAATAAGAGCTTCTGCACCTTTTTCTGCCCGAAATGCTCAGGCATGTTAGTGGTTTTCTTTGCACTTAACACTTTATAAAATATAAATCACACATTGTAACCTTCGTCAAGAGCCTTCTGTCGGTCAACTGAGAATTAGGCAAGATACTAACTGGCCTGTGTGGTGTTGGTATCAATAGCCCGGGTGGTCAGTCAGCGAGTCAGCCTGGTCTAGGGCCAGGCTGCGGGGGCGGTGACCCCCAAACAGAACCAGGAAGAGGTAGGTTGGCACAAGTGCCAAGGTCAGCATCCCCAAGTTTCATTCGCACGCTCACCGCTTGGTTTTTTTTTTTTAAAGATCCGAGAAGGTCAAGCTCACACGAGAGGTCAAAGTTTCCATCCACAAAAGAATTATAGTACAATTTGTCAAGGTCACTACCACACACACACACACACACACACACACACACACACACACACACACACACACACACACACACACACACCACCACACACACAACAAACACAAACAACACACACAACAACACACTAGGCTCCCGGTGGCCTAGTGGGTAAAGCTCTCACTTCATGCACGGAGGGGCCGGGTTCAATTCCCGGTGGGGCAGAAACATTTCGAAGTGTTTCCTTACACACACATACATACAACAGGCCTAGTGTCTAATTGACATGTGCCTAGGACAAAAAAATGGTAACTAACACAACACACACAACAACAACACACACAACAACAAACAACAACAACACAGGCTAGACGAATCCGAATATAAAATATTTTTCCCCCCTTTCTATTCTACTTCCCCCACCCCTTAAACCACATCAGCCCTCCTCCAAATCCCCATCTTTCCCATCCCCCACGTACCTCCATCGACTTCACGCCCACATACGTACATCTTCCCACGCCCCAATAGTAAGAATTCATCCACCTGGGATTTGGAAATAAACAAATTATTTCGGGCATTTACCATACGAAAAAAATCTACTAAAGAAATACATAACATGGGGACGCCTCTTAAGTGGGGAGGGGGAACCTTTAAGTGGGGAGGGGGAACATTTTAAGTGGGGAGGGGGAACCTTTAAGTGGGGAGGGGAACCTTTAAATGGGGAGGGGGAATCTTTTAATTGGGGAGGGGAACCTTTTAATTGGGGAGGGGAACCTTCTAAGGAGGGGGAACGTTTTAAGTGGGGAGGGGAACCTTTTAAGTGGGGAGGGGGAACATTTTAAATGGGAGGGGGAACCTTTTAAATGGGGAGGGGGAACCTTTTAAATGGGGAGGGGAACCTTTTAATTGGGGAGGGGAACATTTTAATTGGGGAGGGGAACCTTTTAATTGGGGAGGGGAACCTTCTAAGCTGGGAGAGGGAACTTCTTAAGTGGGGAGGGGGGGTGCTTACTTCATAGGGTGAGAAGAATACTGCATTTCTAGGAAGGAAACTAGGAGGGAAAATACTAGAAAGGAAAAACTAGAAAGGAAAAAACTAGGAAGGAAAAACTAGAAAGGAAAAAAAACTAGAAAGGAAAAATTAGGAAGAAAAAAAAATAGAAAGGAAAAACTAGGAAGAAAAAACTAGAAAGGAAAATACTAAAAAGGAAAAACTAGAAAGGAAAAAACTAGGAAGGAAAAACTAGAAAGGAAAAAAAAATAGAAAGGAAAAACTAGGAAGAAAAAAAAACTAGAAAGGAAAAACTAGGAAGAAAAAACTAGAAAGGGAAAAACTAGGAAGGAAAAAACTAGGAAGGAAAAAAAATAGAAAGGAAAAAACTAGGAAGGAAAAAACTAGAAAGGGAAAAACTAGAAAGGGAAAAACTAGGAAGGGAAAAACTAGGAAGGAAAAAAACTAGAAAGGAAAAAAAACTAGAAAGGAAAAAACTAGGAAGGAAAAAACTAGGAAGGAAAAAACTAGAAAGGGAAAAACTAGGAAGGAAAAAACTAGGAAGGAAACAAGTGGGAAGAAAAACAGTTGGAAAATTAAGATGAATTCTATAAATAGAAGAACATCAGAAGCTGCTCAATACATCGCATTCAAGTGGCGTCTAAAAATAAATTATGATTCCTGTTAAAGTATCGTCCTCAAAGATCACCACCACAGTTAAATTACATTTATATTTACGGTAAACTTTGTATATCTGTTTTTTTCCCTCTCTTGCTGAATGAATATTGCATGAGCGTGGGTGTATGAGTGTGTGTAGGCGTTCTTGGGAGTGTGTTTGTGGGTGTGTACTCACCTAATTGTACTCACCTAATTGTGGTTGCAGGGGTCGAGACTCAGCTCCTGGCCCCGCCTCTTCGCTGTCTGCTACTGGGTCTCTGCTCTCCCTGCTCCATGAGCTTTATCATACCTTGTCTTAAAACTGTGTATGGTTCCTGCCTCCACTATATCATTCTCTAGTCCATTCCACTTCCTGACTACTCTGTGGCTGAAGAAATGTTTCCTGACATCCCTTTGACTCATCTGAGTCTTCAGCTTCCAGTTGTGTCCCCTTGTTTCTGTGTTCCTCTCTGAAACAACCTGTCACTATCTACCTTGTCAATTCCGCAGTATTTTGTATGTCGTTATCATGTCTCCTCTGACCCTTCTTTCCTCCAGTGTTGTTAGTCCTATTTCCTCAGCCTTTCTTCATAAGACAGACCCCTGAGTTGTGGAACTAACCTTGTCGCAAACCTTTGCACTTTCTCTAGTTTCTTGACGTGCTTGACCAGGTGTGGGTTCCAGACTGGTGCTGCATACTCTAGTATGGGCCTGACGTATACGGTATACAGTGTCTTGAACGATTCCTTGTTAAGGTAACGGAACGCTAATCTTAAGTTTGCCAGTCGCCCATATGCTGCCGCAGTTATCTGGTTGATGTGTGCTTCCGGAGACGTGCTTGGTGTTATACTCACCCCAAGGTCTTTCTCCTTGTTGAGGTTTGTAGCCTTTGTCCACCTAGCCTGTACTCTGTCAGCGGCTCTTTGCCTTCTCCGATCTTCATGACTTCTTTTGGGGGTGTGTGTGTGTGTGTGTGTGTGTGTGTGTGTGTGTGTGTGTGTGTGTGTGTGTGTGTGTGTGTGTGTGTGTGTGTGTGTGTGTGTGGGGTGAATGGGAAAAGAGTGCAGTGTCTCCCAGTCTTCCAGTGCTAGGCAGTCAGTCAGTCTGTCCTCCAGTCAGAACAGTCAGTCAGCCAGTCAGTCCTCCAGTCAGAACAGTCAGTCTGTCTGTCCTCCAGTCAGAACAGTCAGTCTGTCTGTCCTCCAGTCAGAACAGTCAGTCTGTCTGTCCTCCAGTCAGAACAGTCAGTCTGTCTGTCCTCCAGTAAGAACAGTCAGTCTGTATGTCCTCCAGTCAGAACAGTCAGTCTGTCTGTCTGTCCTCCAGTCAGAACAGTCAGTCTGTCTGTCTGTCTGTCCTCCAGTCAGAACAGTCAGTCTGTCTGTCTGTCTGTCCTCCAGTCAGAACAGCGTCTGTTCCTCCAGTCAGAACAGTCAGTCTGTCTGTCTGTCCTCCAGTCAGAACAGTCAGCCTGTCTGTCTGTCCTCCAGTCAGAACAGTCAGTCTGTCTGTTCGTCCTCCAGTCGAACAGTCAGTCGTATGTCCTCCTCAGAACAGTCAGTCTGTCTGTTGTCCTCCAGTCAGAACAGTCAGTCTGTCTGTGTCTGTCCTCCAGTCAGAACAGTCAGTCTGTCTGTCTGTCTGTCCTCCAGTCAGAACAGTCAGTCTGTCTGTCCTCCAGTCAGAACAGTCAGTCTGTCTGTCTGTCCTCCAGTCAGAACAGTCAGTCTGTCTGTCTGTCCTCCAGTCAGAACAGTCAGTCTGTCTGTCTGTCCTCCAGTCAGAACAGTCAGTCTGTCTGTCCTCCAGTCAGAACAGTCAGTCTGTCTGTCTGTCCTCCAGTCAGAACAGTCAGTCTGTCTGTTCTCCAGTCAGAACAGTCAGTCTGTCTGTCCTCCAGTCAGAACAGTCAGTCAGCCAGTCAGTCCTCCAGTCAGAACAGTCAGTCTGTCTGTCCTCCAGTCAGAAGAGTCAGTCAGCCAGTCAGTCCTCCAGTCAGAAGAGTCAGTCCTCCAGTCAGAAGAGTCAGTCTGTCTGTCCTCCAGTCAGAAGAGTCAGTCTGTCTGTCCTCCAGTCAGAAGAGTCAGTCTGTCTGTCCTCCAGTCAGAAGAGTCAGTCTGTCTGTCCTCCAGTCAGAAGAGTCAGTCTGTCTGTCCTCCAGTCAGAACAGTCAGTCGTTGTCCTCCAGTCAGAACAGCCGTCTGTCTGTCCTCCAGTCAGAACAGTCAGCCTGTCTGTCTGTCCTCCAGTCAGAACAGTCAGTCTGTCTGTCCTCCAGTCAGAACAGTCAGTCGTCTGTCCTCCAGTCGAACAGTCGCTGTCTGTCCTCCAGTCAGAACAGTCAGTCTGTCTGTCCTCCAGTCAGAACAGTCAGTCTGTCTGTCCTCCAGTCAGAACAGTCAGTCTGTCTGTCCTCCAGTCAGAACAGTCAGTCTGTCTGTCCTCCAGTCAGAACAGTCAGTCTGTCTGTCCTCCAGTCAGAATCAGTCAATCGTCTGTCTGTCCTCCAGTCAGAACAGTCAGCGTCTGTTGTCCTCCAGTCAGAACAGTCAGTCTGTCTGTCTGTCCTCCAGTCAGAACAGTCAGTCTGTCTGTCTGTCCTCCAGTCAGAACAGTCAGTCGTCTGTCTGTCCTCCAGTCAGAACAGTCAGTCTGTCTGTCTGTCCTCCAGTCAGAACAGTCAGTCTGTCTGTCCTCCAGTCAGAACAGTCAGTCTGTCTGTTCTGTCCTCCAGTCAGAACAGTCTGTCTGTCTGTCCTCCAGTCAGAACAGTCAGTCTGTCTGTTCTGTCCTCCAGTCAGAACAGTCTGTCTGTCCTCCAGTCAGAACAGTCAGTCAGTCTGTCCTCCAGTCAGAACAGTCAGTCAGTCTGTCCTCCAGTCAGAACAGTCAGTCAGTTTGTCCTCCAGTCAGAACAGTCAGCCTCACATGAACTGCATTTCTGCACTCTTAAAATTGCAGTAAAATTTCAACAGTTATTATTCTCAGTTAACCTACGCAACCATGACTTCCATTTTATTATCCATTAATAAAGTACATGTGGGACTTACACTGAAAGTCCTGCCTTCCACTGGCACTCGCAATAATGGTGGTGCCCGGTGTTTCTTGGGACAATTCACAGCAGGTCAGGTCAGGTTAGGTTAGGTAAGGTAAGATTCGCTAATAAACAGGACAGGTGTTTCTTGACGCGGGTCTTTGGTCATATAATGACCCTCCACTGGAGATTTTGGTCATCTGACCGAGGCCTTCCACTGGCTTACCACTCCACCCCTTTAAAAATTAAGGTTATAATTATAGCCATTTTTTATTATAATTCAGAGGACCTCCCTTGTTTTCAAATATATCGAAATATGGAGCCAGGTCGACTTCCTTACACATGAGAACTGTGGCAACAGCATTTTAATATATTAACGTCATTTTCATTGTCAGTCTAACATTATTCCAGTTTCATTCATTGTTTACATTAATCCTGGAACACCACAGCCCATCTCACTACCACTGTTCTCCAGTAAAGTCTCTCTTGACCTGTAGCAGCAGCAGCAGCAGCGGCGCCTCCAGTAAAAGCTCGCTGGTCAGCTAGCAAGTCTCTGTTGACCAACAGCAGCAACGCTAAGGCACAGGCTCCACAGAGCTACAATGGACCAGCTCTGTCGCTGCTAGTCCCTAAATATGTTCTGTTTCAGCCTCTATGTTCAAACTCACAGCCGAACTGGACCAGTTTCACATACCTCAGTTTTTCACAGCCTCGTCACCAAGAACGTCCAGTGTTTTTCTAGGAATAAAAGGAGGAACCCCAGACATGGCAGCGATACCAGGCACATGTGCTATATCACGTTACATATCCTCTCACTATTTAATTTATACAGACGGTCCGTAATTAAACTTTACTCCTGACATGTATTCCCTGAAGCTCAGTACGAAATACTCAATCTGCCTACAAATTCCGAGTATTTATGATGTAAGAGCACATATAAAGGGTCGAAAAAATTCTTGAGATCGAACTCCATGTTTAAAACTTTAATTTGGCCTCAATCCCATTCAGTGCTATCTTACTCCCTTTACTAAAGTGGTATTTATAGACAGAAAACGGAACTGAAAACTTAAGTCAGTAAATAATTAATTTGACTTTAATGCACTCTAAGGGAACAATGGGTGTTAATATATTATTTGTGTAGTGGACCCTATTTATAGCTAACATTAATGTTTATCTAATCTCAGAATGCAGGTGGGCAGAGTAGCTCTCAGAAGTCGCCTATTGTAGCCTGCGTTAAGAGTTAGGCTGGTTCAAAATAAATCAAGTTAAATTTGATTTCTGCGTGTATTATACAAACTGTAGTTTCATGTAATAAAGTACTGATGAATACAAAGAAAGGCACTAGCATGCATGAGCATTTCGGGCACGTCACCTGTCCAACACTAGTCAAGAACACTTTAATCTCTAAAATAGTGAGTATAGTCAACTGTGTGTATATACACTGAAAGAAATACACTTCTCGATGTATATATATACACATTGTATGACTGGGATCAGAAAATCATGAATTTATATTTAGTATTAAGTTGTAATTTATGTCATTGTGTTTTTAATTACGTTAAGGACTTTAAGGTAAAATTATTTAAATATTGAAAAGCGATATTTTAGGCATAGCTGCCCTTTGTAAACACACACCACACCTCCCCACTACCTCCACACCTCCCCACCCTCACCTACTCCACACCTCCCCACCCTACCTCCACATCTCCCCACCCTACCTCCACCTCCCACTCTCTCCACACTCCACCCTACCTCCCACCCCACCCCCCCCACACCTCCACCCTACCCACACCTCCCCACCCTACCTCCACACCTCCCACCTACCTCACACTCCCACCCTACCTCCACACCTCCCACTCTACCTCCACACCTCCCCACTCTACCTCCACACCTCCCCACTCCTACCTCCACACCTCCCCACCTCTCACCCCTCCACACCTCCCCACTCTACCTCCACCCACCTCCTCCCACTCCACCCACCTCCACACCTCCCCCACTCTACCTCCCACCCTCCCACCCTACCTCCACCTCCCCACCTCTACCTCCACACCTCCCCACTCTACCTCCACACCTCCCCACCTACCTCCACACCTCCCCACTCCTACCTCCACACCTCCCTCCCTCCACCCTCCACCCTCCCCCACCCTACCTCCACACCTCCCCACCTACCCACACCTCCCCACTCTACCTCCACACCTCCCCACTCTACCTCCACACCTCCCCACTCTACCTCCACACCTCCCCACTCTACCTCCACACCTCCCCACTCTACCTCCACACCTCCCCACTCTACCTCCACACCTCCCCACTCTACCTCCCCACTCTACCTCCACACCTCCCCACTCTACCTCCACACCTCCCCACTCTACCTTCTTGGCGAGCGTAGCGGTAGGCAGCGAGGGCGTAGGTGTGGGCGTGCGTTTCTTATGCCGCCTTCTGGAGCGTAGAAATCCCCATGGTTTCATGGTGGACCACACAAAGGCCATGAGTAACTCACTGGTACGTCCCAGGGTGGTCCATGGTCTGACAGTATCCTGGGGACGCGCTGGAAGCCTCAGCCAAGGCCATGAGTGGCACAGCAATGCCTCCCAGAGCCAACAAATTAAGAGTATTTTGGGGACGAAATAACAATAGACGTCAAGGCCATTAGATGGCCCACTAGTCCCTCAGAAACCCCATCATCCAAATGTTTCCAGTAGAAGAAATGGCCACACGAAATTCTTTCGATCGATCGAAGTTCTGTACAGTTTCGTGTCTTATTTCAATCAGGATTCGTTTAGCTTAAATTCTTTTAAGAAAAGCCTATAGACAAATAGTTTTGCATGAGGGTCCCTGGGCAAAGGCTTATGAGGATCAAACTGCAGAGGATCATCTTCATTGTACACTAGTCTTATCAAATCCCCAAACTGATGTTCGGATTTTTGTTTTGGTTGATAAACGGTGAGATGATCCGCCTACAATTTCTACGTTTCTGAATGGTTCGAGGCGTTTTCTGACGTATGTGAAATTTAAGCTATAGCATCACAATAAATAACAGAATTGACGTTATTATGCGTAGAAACGTAAACAATTGTAATTTCAGATCAGTCTTGCTCACCAAACTGCATTTTATCTCACACCTATCATACACTTCTGGCTATAATTCCTCGCATTTCTATAATTCTCTGTATATCAAGACCTGCCACTGACGATCTTCAACAATAGTTGCACCACCAAACTACCAGAGGGACTGAGGCCTCCTCCAGCTGTACCCAAATATTAATATCTGAAAAAAGTTGGCAACCTCAAAATATCTGACAGGTGATTGGTCATTCAGAGAGATAGTGCTGTTGTGTGATTGGTGGAGTGACTGAGCATGCGCAGTGTCAGTTTCTAAAACTTGGCACTATTAAAGAGGAATGTGTACAATAGCCAAAGAAGCTGATATATATATATTATTTTCTGTGAGGTGGAAACAGGAAGCAGGAAGAGTTAGGAAGAGGAGGAGGAAGAGGAGGAGGAAGAGGAGGAGGAAGAGAAGGAGGAGAAATATAAGAAAAAGAAGAAAAGACAAAGATTATTATTATTTTGATGATGATGATTAGGATGAATATAATAATTATTATGATGATTATGATTATTATTATTATTATTATTTCATGCGGGTTATTAACCCGGTGGGTCGGTGTCCTAAGATAATCCAAGAAAGTCAATCAATATACAAAATTTCAATTGAAATTCTTTGGGCCTCTTCTCCAGTATGCGGTCCACAACAATGTCTGACAGTCAGGTACTTACTGTCTGGCGAATAAGACAGTGAGAGACGTCTCGCCCAGCAGGTGCCACACCAATCAGATAAATAAGACACAAGACTTGCACAGGGAAATCAGAGGTTAGGTTACGTAAGATTTGTCAGGAAACAGGACAAATATTTCCTGACGACCCACAGCTGGAGCTTTTGGTCATCTGACCGAGGCCTTCCGCTGGCTAGCAGGGGACAAGTTTGGTATTAATTCACGAGAAAAAAAACGCTGAACTCATCAGAGCTGTAGAAAGGTGAAGTTTGGTTAAGTTAGTTAACGTATTTAGCTCTATATTTCGGCATAATAAACGGAGAATAACGAAATTCGGTAAAAGAAACTAGTGGGTTACGTCTGGCAGTGGTGAGCGCAGTGTAACCTCTCCTGTTTATATTTTCTCGCGAACGATGAAAAAAATGGAAGACGGATTGCCATCCAATCCAGAATCCGAAGTTACAGAGGCGTTCGTGGCCAATACGGATTCCACGAGGGTCTGTTTATTTTGTGTGAGTATGAACACAGTTGAAGTTGCTGACCGTGTCTGAAAGTATATTGTATGATATATTAGTATGGATCTATGTATACATAAATTTGGTCACGCACACACATATAAACACACAGTAGCGGCCAGTAGCGGCCAGTGAAGAGGCGGGGCCAGGAGCTTTGAATCGACCCCTGCAACCACAACTAGGTGAGTACAACTAGGTGAGTACACATACACACGATAAACAAATTACGGAATACAAGCGCGTCTCTGCTCCAATAGCAACAAACAAATAACAAACAAGTAACAAACAATTACAAACAATAAAAAACCCACAGAAGGGACTGATCCACACACAAACAAAAAAAACATCCACGATTATCCACCCCTGGAGAGGCTTATCCGCCCCTACACAGCGGGTTATTCACAGCCACTGGCGGGCGAAACGTTTCCAGAATATAGATACCCAAATATTGCACAATTGTCCCATTTATCACCGCTTGGAGTGGAACAATGTGACAACACGCATTTGTCAAGTTACCATACCTTCCCTTGCACCGTCTTCCCTCTCTCTATTGCACTGATAAAGTCAGGATCCACCAGATGTTACTCACGCATCTTTCTCACATACCTGTCCGGGTGTCTAAACCATTAGTGTGTCTAGCGTACCTTCTGTCGTGCTGTCGTTCATACACGTCTCTGTATTCCAGACTCAATAACCTGTATCTCACGATATTTACACATGCTGGTGTTACGACTAACACTTGCTTGCTACTTCGGAACACCCCCGGCCACTTGATGAAGTGGAATGACTTATATATGTTCTAGGGACCAGGCACTGGAGGCTACTTAAATATCGACTGTGGGCCGAGTAACACAAAACCAGAATTGCTTCAATGTCTTCGAGGTAATAAAAAGCTCCATCTCTTGAACTCATTGCAATACTGCTCCTGGCGCTCCTACAATGACTGCCACCACTACTGCTACCATCAGTATCGGTATTATTGCTACCCTCTTCAAGAATTCTCTGCCTTCTGGATGCCTCCCCATACACCCTTCACACACTCTCAGTGGCCATGTTGTTTATTTACCAAATCTCTCTTCGGTAAAACCTCATTTAAATTATATTCTACAGCTCTGATCTCCACATTAAAAAATGAATATAAATGCGTTGAGAACATACAGAGAAGAACGAATAATTTTTACCTGGATGACTATAGAAAGACGAAGAATTACGACGGATACGATTTAAACTTACAAATGAGAAACGAGAATAAATAGAGTCACTATAAATAAAGAGACCAAAATACCCAGAACAAGAGAGAACACGGAACAATGGATGGAAGTTAAATTTAGATTTAAAAAAGGATATGGGAGGGTACTGGTTTGGCACGAGAGGCTGAGTGCCACAAAGTGCCAGGTAGCGTCTCTGATGCACAGTGTACATTCAGTAGCTTTAAAAATAGCTTAGATGAGTACATGAGTGGCAAAGGTGTGAGTAAGGCGTGTCTGGCATGGGTCAGTAGGACCTGGCTAGCATGGGTCAGTAGGACCTGGCTAGCATGGGTCAGTAGGACCTGGCTAGCATGGGTCAGTTGGACCTGGCTAGCATGGGTCAGTAGGACCTGGCTAGCATGGGTCAGTAGGACCTGGCTAGGATGGGTCAGTAGGACCTGGCTAGCATGGGTCAGTAGGACCTGGCTAGCATGAGTCAATAGAACCTGGCTAGCAAGGGTCAGTAGGACCTGGCTAGCATGGACTAGTAGGACCTGGCTAGCATGGGTCAGTAGGACTTAGCTAGCATGGACCAGTAAGACCTGGCTTGCATGGGTCAGTAGGACCTGGCTAGCATGGGTCAGTAGGACCTGGCTAGCATGGGTCAGTAGGACCTGGCTAGCATGGGTCAGTAGGACCTGGCTAGCATGGGTCAGTAGGATCTGACTAGCATGGGTCAGTAGGACCTGGCTAGCATGGGTCAGTAGGACCTGGCTAGCATGGGTCAGTAGGACCTGGCTAGTATGGGTCAATAGGACCTGGCTAGTATGGGTCAGTAGGACCTGGCTAGCATGGGTCAGTAAGACATGGCTAGCCTGGGTCAGTAGGACCTGGCTAGCATGGGTCAGTAAGACCTGGCTAGCATGGACCAGTAGGATGTGTGATGTGCCCTGGGGTTATCGCAGTGATATCAGAAGATGGTCTTGACGTCACGAGGGTCGAGTTACTGATGTGAAGGTGGCAGTCTGCCAGCCACTGACACCACCACCACTTCTACCACCCCTACTACTACTACTACTACTACCACCACCACTACCACTACTACTACCACAACTACCACAACTACCACCGCCACCACTACCACTACCACTACCAGCACCATCACCAGCCAACCACCAGCACTACCAGCCAACCATCAACACTAAAAAGCCATCAGCACTACAGCTAACCACTATTACAACCATCACCAACCACCATTACCACCACCAACAACCACTACAACTACTAACTAACCACCACAACAAACGGCCACCATTGTGAAGTAAGCACCAATACTACCAACGAACCACCACCATTACCAACAACCACCAGCACTACCAACCACCACCACCAGCCACCAGCACTACCAGCCACCAGCACTACCAACCACCACTACCAGCCACCAGCACTACCAACCACCACTACCAGCCACCAGCACTACCAACCAAGCATTTACATAACACACCTGGACTCAGGCAGACCTCTCCTCAGCCCTAAAATAACTTGGCTTCTGTGTACGAGAAATGAGACGAAAATATGAACCCTAGCCCAGTGTTTGTTTGTGTGTGTGTGTGTGTGTGTGGAGCACTCACCTATATGTGTTTGTAGGGGGGTCGAGTCACAGCTCCTGTGCGAGTGTGAAAAATGATGTTTTTAAAAGTGGAGGTGAGAGACAGCTCATGTCTCCTCCCCGTCCTCCTTCATTTTCACCGTCATTTTCACCGTCATCTTCACCGCTGCCTGAGGGATGCCTGCATGAATCACTGTGGTGGCTCGTGTCCAGGACCTGTAAGATGGGAATCCGCACAAACACCGCCTCTCTTACAGCAAGGTTGGGCGTGGTCTGGCGGAGCACACAGTGGCGGTGTTTAAGTGTGGGAGTAAATGTTGTGGGTGTGGGTAAAGTGGGTGAATCATGTGGGGGAACAGTAATGGGGGGGGGGGGGGGTTAGTGTGCGGGTGTAGTGCGGTGGGATAGGGAAGATTACATGTGGGGGGTTGTAAGGGAGTAAGGTGTGTGTGGGAATGGTGTAGTGTCACCCAGAGGTCATCCACACATACGTTTTGGTCACCCACACATACGTTTTGGTCACCCACACATACGTTTTGGTCACCCACACGGGGAAAAAAGTGAGAAACTGAACTTAACACAACAGTCGAGGTATTGTGATCTTTTGAACCTCGTTGAAAGGACGTCAGATTAGAAGGTGCCTAAGCCAGGCTCCAGGGAAACTAACTATCCACTTAATAAACATAAACAAACAAGGGGGACTTTATCTGTCTCCAGAAGAGAATATCGTGTACAAGAAACACTCAAAATAATTAAAAACCATAACGACAACAGATAATTCGAAAAAAAAATCAGGAGGGAGAGGAATGAATAATGTTGAATAAGGCAAAAAAAAAAAAATATATGGTAAAATGCAGCAGCAGTTAAAATTATGTTCCAGTTATATTGTTATTTTATTGAGAGACCAAATACTCAGACTGAAACAAAAAATAATGGGAAACTAAAAGCTGGTGAATGACATACAGAAAATAAGAACTTAGGCAACAGAAATGAAAACTGTTGACAGATTAAGTAGTTGTATCAGAGTGCAGCTCGGGAAGACATACACAGAATAACAAGGGAGACAGACTGGTATCTGTTCATCATTATCCTGGGAGGAAGCTAATGCCGTCACACATGACTGAGCTGAAATATCCAGGCAGGAAAAATCTTACGCCTCGTATGACAACTCACCTGAGATGCAACTAATGTGACATTCGATTGTGGCGACGTTTCGCTCTCCAGGAGCTGTGTCGAGCTTTGTACAATCATAGTTACACTGAGGGATGTCCTTCCTAATTCTTGGACCCATAATCTGAGTATACATAACGCATTTAAACCAACCAGACGACAACTCTCATCTCATCTCTATGGTTTTAGGAGACAGATCAAAAGTGTACAGGAATGTATTTCAATTTCACTGCAAATACGTCTCCAAGTTTTGCCACATTTCAATTCACAATCTGCGTTTGATATTGCAAATACAGAACTTTTATCCTGCATGAACTAGCCAAAATAAATATTAGGGATAACTTACTCAGTTGGATAATAGGTGTTCATGAATGGTATACAGTACCGACAAGAAGAAAATTATCCACATGTACAACATCTGGGTATCTTTATTGTAGACGTTTCGCCCTCCAGTGGCTTTATCAATACAGATTCTAGGACAAAACCTGAAGACAGTAGAACTATATACAAAATATGAGGTAATCAGTCCCTCAGCCTTGGAGTTGGTATGAACAGCATCGTAGGTGCTGTTTCAACGGGATTATTCATGACTGTCCATAGACTACCAAGGTTCTTAACATTAGGCAGGAGCTTGGTGTTCCTAGTATCTGTCAGAGGATTACTGAGTCCAACACTGTTCTTGCTATTAGATTGTCAAGAAATTAACCAGACTCTCTCTCTGTCTCTCTCTCTCTCTCCCTCTCTCTCTCTCTCTCTCTCTCTCTCTCTCTCTCTCTCTCTCTCTCTCTCTCTCTCTCTCTCTCTCTGGTGAGGCCATCCTACGTATTTAGACTGCACTGCTACCTGGGTATTTTCTCCATCACTGAGTCATCCTTGTCCACCTGTCGCCTCTCAGGTAGGCCTAGTGGGAGGGGAGAGGAGGAAGGGGGAAGAAAGGAGAAAGGGGAGGGAGAGGATTAAGGAGAGAGGAGGAAGGAGAGGGGGAGGAGGAAGGTGAAAGGAGGACGAAGAGGAGAAGAGAATAAGGGTAAATAAGTTAGGTGACCGTCTAAGCCTCTAACTTCACTTAATTTTAATCCCCTTTCATTATTTTCCCTTCCATTTATGTCCCCTTTCTTTTTATTTCCCCTTGTCGCTCTTATTTTCTTATTTTCCTGTTATTTTTCTTGTTGGTGTCCTTTCTTCTCTTTATTTTCCCCCTCCATCCTTCCGTTTTCCTTGTTTCCATTTGTGCCTTTTGATACTCGTATTTTCCTTCCTCGAGTCCCTTATTTTCCCTATTCTTATTTTCCTTCCTCGAGTTCCTTATTTCCCCTGTTCTTCTTATTTTCCTTTCTTGAGTCACTTATTTATCCTTGTTCCTCTTTTTTTCTTTCTTGATTCCCTTTTTTCCTCTACCCATTATTTGTCTTCTTATTTCCCCTGCCCCTTATTTCCCCCTGCCCCTTATTTCCCCTGTCCCTTATTTATCCCTGCTCCTTATTTCCCCTGACCTTTATTTCCCCTGCCCCTTACTTCCTCAGCCCCTTATTTCCCCCTGCCCCTTATTTCCCCTGCTTCTGGTAGAAGCGTCCCTGGCAGCGTCATGACCAGCAGGTCGACAGAATGTATACAGAGTCTCGCCTCTTTGACGCCTCCTAAGAAGAAAAGATTTCTCAACTTATCTCATTCTCTCTCTCTCTCTCTCTCTCTCTCTCTCTCTCTCTCTCTCTCTCTCTCTCTCTCTCTCTCTCTCTCTCTCTCTCTCTTTCTCTCTCACACACACAAAGGTTTTACAAGTTAAGAGTTCCTGCCTTTATTTACAAGTTAAGAGTTGTTATCTAACTCAGGTCATTCGGAGCCATCTGTGGGCCAGAGATTCACTGCCTTTATCCCATTAATGCTGCCATGCTGATCTCCTCTGATCAGAAAACCATGTGTGTAGGGAGCTTAAAATGTCCTGTGCTGGCAGCTTGAAATGCCGTGTAAAGGCAGATCGAAACGTCCCCACTAGATAACACAACACGCCGACTCTCAGAATCAGGTTGGGACGCCGTCACCTGAGGCAGGTAAATGCAATTACCACAGGTGAGCCCAGTAACTCTGCCTCTTATACCTCAGGTAGGCTCTGACAAGGCCAGGAAGAAGTGGAGAGTAGAAGGAGCCCCACAGCCTTCACAAAGTGTCAGAACATCTCATGAAGCAACTTTAAAAATAAAACATAAAATTAACAAAATAATAAAATGAATAACACATACATTTTGGTGCAGTTTTATTTATATGTTCACTGAGCCCTTATTAACAACCCCCCCTCCTCCCGCCCCTCGAGATTTTAATTTTTAACCCCATTTGGGGGTAATTTACCCCCTGGGTCCTTGCTACCGCGGGGGGCGTTGACCCCCGAAACCCTCTCCAGGTAAACTCCAGGTGTACTCCAGGTATTCTCCATGTAAACTCCAGGTATACTCCAGATACACTCGAGGTATACTCCAGGTATACCCTGTAAGTATCTCGTCTAGTCTGAGATGCTTGAAGAATGTTCTCACTGACCATCTTCACTGTTCCAGCATCCGTGTTGTTCCAGGTGTGTACGAATGTGTCATGTACAAACAATATGTATATATGCACATCTGTGTATGAAGATAAAGGCATAATACCGTGACTGGAACAATACCGTGACTGGAACAATACCGTGACTGGAACAATACCGTGACTGGAACAATACTGTGACTGGCATAATACCGTGACTGGAACAATACCGTGACTGGAACAATACCGTGACTGGAACAGTACTGTGACTGGCATAATACCGTGACTGGAACAATACCGTGACTGGAACAATACCGTGACTGGAACAATACCGTGACTAGAACAATACCGTAACTGGAACAATACCGTGACTGGAACAATACCGTGACTAGAACAATACCGTGACTGGAACAATCAGTCCACACACGGGAGAGAAAAGATTCTCTCTCTATGTCTGGATTGTTTGTGTATCTATGTATGCATATGTATGTATAGGTGCGTACATGTTTGTATGCATGTACTCACCTAATTGTACTCACCTAATTGTGGTTGCAGGGGTCGAGACTCAGCTCCTGGCCCCGCCTCTTCGCTGTCTGCTACTGGGTCTCTGCTCTCCCTGCTCCATGAGCTTTATCATACCTTGTCTTAAAACTATGTATGGTTCCTGCCTCCACTATATCTTTCTCTAGTCCATTCCACTTCCTGACTACTCTGTGGCTGAAGAAATGTTTCCTGACATCCCTTTGACTCATCTGAGTCTTCAGCTTCCAGTTGTGTCCCCTTGTTTCTGTGTTCCCTCTCTGAAACAACCTGTCACTATCTACCTTGTCAATTCCCCGCAGTATTTTGTATGTCGTTATCATGTCTCCTCTGACCCTTCTTTCCTCCAGTGTTGTTAGTCCTATTTCCCTCAACCTTTCTTCATAAGACAGACCCCTGAGTTGTGGAACTAACCTTGTCGCAAACCTTTGCACTTTCTCTAGTTTCTTGACGTGCTTGACCAGGTGTGGGTTCCAGACTGGTGCTGCATACTCTAGTATGGGCCTGACGTATACGGTATACAGTGTCTTGAACGATTCCTTGTTAAGGTAACGGAACGCTAATCTTAGGTTTGCCAGTCGCCCATATGCTGCCGCGGTTATCTGGTTTATGTGTGCTTCCGGAGACGTGCTTGGTGTTATACTCACCCCAAGGTCTTTCTCCTTTGATGAGGTTTGTAGCCTTTGTCCACCTAGCCTGTACTCTGTATGTGTGTATGCATGCATGCATATACGTATGTATTCTTAGATGCAAAATGTAGTTTAAAAAAATCTCTCTCTCTCTCTATCTTTCTTTTTTCTGCCAATTTACATTATCTTCTCCATCATTTGGGAAGATGATGGAGACATCTTCATAAGTATTCCATTTTTATTGTATTTGTGACAGAAGAAGAAGACGACGAGGAAGAAGAAGAAGAAGAAGAAGAAGAAGAAGAAGAAGAAGAAGAAGAAGAAGAAGAGAAGAAGAAGAAGAAGAAGAAGAAGAGCAACATCAACGACAACAAAAACAGAAACAACACCAACAATTCATCCCTCCCTTCCTCCCTCCATCAACCTCCCTTCATCACCATCCCTCCCTCCCTTCATCACCCTCCTCCCTCCATCACCCTCCCTCCCTCCATCACCCTCCCTCCCTCCATCACCCTCCCTCCCTCTATCACCATAGAAACGTTGACCTTGAAGAACTTTTTCTATTAATATCTATATATATATATAAACAGCGAATTTATGTGTGTGTGTGTGTGTGTGTGTGTGTGTGTGTGTGTGTGTGTGTGTGTGTGTGTGTGTGTGTGTGTGTGCGTGTGTAGTTACAGTGGTACAGTTATGTCCTCCAGTACAGAGTCCCAACAGTCATCCTACAGCTTACCGTCACCTCCAGGACTCTCTACCTCGCCCTGGATCCATGTCAGAATTCACCAACTATTGTAGATAGGCATAAAGCTGCCATGAATGAAGAGAGGGGAAAGGAATGGGGTACTTGAGAGGGGAAAGAAATGGGTTACGAGAGAGGGGAAAGAAATGGGCTAGAAGAGAGGGAAAAGAAATGGGGTACAACAGAGAGGAAAGGAATGAGGGTACAAGAGAGGGGAAAGAAATGGGGTGCAAGAGAGGGGCGAAAATTGGTCGGTGGGTAAATAGGAAGAAATAAATAAGAAAAAAATAGATGTGTCGTTCAGTTTGGGTTTTCTTAAAACAATGTTTTCTTGACACGGCAAAAAAGCTCAGTGTACTTTTGTTTATCTTTTGTTTTACGTCTTCCCCTTTTGTTATGATTTTTTTTTTAAACAGACACCGGTCGTCTCCCACCGAGGTAAAGTGACTGACGAAAAAAGATGAAAAACATCCACCGTCATTCATTCAATCGCTGTCTTGCCGGAAGTGTGTTGACATCACAGTTCAGATGGCTCTCTGAACTGCAACATCCCCAGGACTTCTTCAGAGTGTAGATGCTGTACTTCCCACCTCCAGGACTCAAGTCCGACTGAAGGATTTCCTCCTGAGTCCCATCATACGTGTTACTCTCTGCTCACACTCCAACAGCTCGTCAAGTTATACGAACCACTTCCGTCCACTTATACCCATGGCTTACACCCACACAACAGTGTTGGTAACAATATGTTCTGGTATATTTCTCTTTTGCCTCTATGGACAAAGTTCTTTCTCCGCACAGAGGCCTCCCTCAGTTCGTCACATACCATGTCCTCGATCAGTTCTGTGATTCGCCTTCCATAGACCCATCTGCTGACAAGTCTACTCTCAAATATCCATGGTCTTCTCTTCTTCTTCTTCTTCTTCTTCTTCTTCTTCTTCTTCTTCTTCTTCTTCTTCTTCTTCTTCTTCTCTTCAGGATGACAGTAGTTCGGGTACGTAAATAGTTCTTCCATGGTATGGTTCAGCACCCAGACAGCATACGGTGTATGCTGTCAGTGGCCCTATAAACCCCAACAACAACAACAACCAGCCAGCATACCAACCACAACTACCCAGCACAATTAGCATAGCCACCCACACACTAACAAGACAATCAGAGAGACGGCACTGACCTTGTCCAGTTGGTACTCCCGTATCTTGTGTATTGAAGAATTTCGACGTGCCAGAGTTGTCATGATGCCAGTGTCACTCGTCACTCAGAGTGCCTGTAAGGGCAGGAGAAGAGTGCCAAGAATCAGTAAATAATAACTGGTGACAATATGGGTGTCTACATGTATTGCTGTTGGGTTTAGAAATTTTTCTGCACTACGCTTAAGATTGGCATATTGGGTTTAGAGACTATCTACTACACGAGGGTCATTGAGGCTGCATGTCGTCTATTCACCACCAGATGAGAATTCTTTAATGTGTGTGAACACTCATACACACACACACACACACACACACACACACACACACGCACACACACACACCACGAAGCCAATCCCATGAGATCCAATTTGAACAGTTGAATCTGTTCAACTCTACAATAGGAGGACTGGCAGTTGATTGAACCTCCTTCAGATTGGCAGCAGAGTTGAGAGGTACAGCAACTGATCAAACCTCAACCACAAAGTACCGTAGATGTTATAGATGTCACCAGATTGACTGACGTAATACATACATGAGTCGTGACGAATGCGTAAAATAAATCACCTATTTAGGCTTATAGACAGCGAAGAAATGCTTTGTAGAATACGCTGAGTGATCACAATGGGGAGAGGAGGGAAAAGGGAAAGCAGCATAAAGAGGGGTATTCAAGGGAAGGTTATCACAAAGGGAGGATCACAAAAGGGAGAAATTATCACGTAATCTTGCGCCATGAACCAAGAAGAGTCGCCCAGTATGGCATAGCTACCACCTAATGTAAATATGGAACTTTGTAAATAAATTCAACCATCTCTTCCCCTCCCCTCCATGTCTTCCCCTCCCCTCCATATCTCCCTCACCCCTCCACCCCCTCCCTCCATTTCCCAGCAGCAGGCAGTAAATCTCGCCCCTTATTCTCGCCTCTTTGCCAAGTTACCTTAAGACACTGTTGTCTTGACGTCTTTATTTCCCTTCTTCCCGAGCGTCAGTGGGTGACTCACTGAGATATTTCCCAAATTTCCTGGGTGGAGCAGGGAGAATTTCCCCTCTCTTGAGATGGATTATTTTAGAGAAAGTCAGAAAGTAGCGACATTACTTGTGGCTCTGTCTCACTGGTTTTTAAGGGTTATGATGTGTGCCGTCACTCAGGGTAAGACAGACAGGAGAGTAGGTGACGTAGGGAATTGTTATCTTACAATGAGAGAGACTAGAGAGCTTTTGATGATAATGATCCTACTACTACTACTACTACTACTACTACTACCACCACCACCACTACAATTACTACTACTACTATTACTACTACTTATGGTCGATGCTGCATATGTATGGAAGAAGCTGGTTGGTTACTTAAAGTCGTAAACAGTGAGATTCAGGCTAGAATAAACAGAAGATAGGGAGATTATTTTCTGGAAAAAAGTAGGCCTTAGGCAGTGATGTGTGATGTCACCATGGTTGGGGATATAAAAATGAGTGAATGTTAGTGTTTTTTTTTTTTTGGGGGGGGGAGGTGAAGGGGGGAATTTGTGGGATTAAAAAAAAAATAAGGCATCTGCTGGAAAGTCAAAGTTGTTACAGTTGCTCTTTGCTGATGGCTCGGTGCTTTTGAGAGATTCCGAAAACAAGTTACGAGGATTGGAGGAGGAATTTGGGAGAATATGTAAAAGAGGGGAAAACTGATTAAAGATGGAGAAGAGAAAGGCGACGAGGATAACAGTCTAGAAAATGAAAGATTGGATATCAAGTTTTTGGGGGAAGGGAATATGGAGGAAGTTAATATATTTGATATCTGGAGACAGACATGTCAGTAAATGGCGCGTTTAAGCATATGTTGATAGCAAGACATTTATCTATGGAGGCATAAAGGATCATGTACCAGAATATAATGGAATCAACACTTTCGTATGGGTGTGAGGCATGGTCTTTAAACGTTGCAGCGAGGAGGGGGAGGAGGATGGAGCCAGTGGAGATGTCATGTTTGAGAGAAAAATGTGTTATGAATATTCACAGAATTCAAAACTTAAAAATTAGAAGACAGTATGAGGTTACCAGTCTGTTACTACCACTATTGCTGCTACCACTCCGTTACTAATACTACTACTACTGTTACTACCACTCCGCTACTACTACTACTGTTACTACCACTCCGTTACTACTACTACTACTATTACTACCACTCTTTTACTACTATTGTTACTACCACTCCCTTACTACTACTACTACTATTACTACCACTCTTTTACTACTACTATTGCTACTACCACTACTATTGCCTCCCTTCACTCCCCTTTCTAACTCTTGTGCCACTAACACTACTCTCTCTACTTTCTACTACCACTACTACTTCTACTACTACTTCCACTACCAACATCACTACGAACACTGCTTCTTGTTCTTCCTCTCCTGGTCCCGTCCCTGTCCCCCTCGCCTATATATACTGACTCCCTCACATTTTTTTGTGTCAGTGTGACTTTGTAAATGATCCAAGAGGGACCGAAACGTCGTCATAAGCTCCTCTCTCCTATATGCTTTGTGCTTTTTTTATTCTTTACCAGAGTTGTAACTTAAGGGGTCGAGAAAAGGCTGTTGAGGTGGTTTGGACATTTAGAGAGCATGGAGCAGAATAGGAGAACCAAGAGTGTGTTCAAATCTGGAGAGAAATGAAGGAGGGGGCGGGGATCGTCCCAGGGAGGGGGATTTATGCAGTGAAGAAACGTGTGACACTCTAGAGTTTTTATTAAGAGACGTTTTCCCCGTTGGAATCGAAACGTCTCTTTATTGCCACAGTCTGTTGGCACTGTACTGTTTTGTACCGTTGTGTGTGTGTGTTTTTGTACTCACCTAATTGTGGTGTGTGTGTGTGTGTGTGTGTGTGTACCGCTGAGAGTACATTGTACTCATTTAGGATTAAAAGAATTTTAACTTACCTAGAGGCAGCTCTGACGAGAGTACCAACAGACTGGCGAGTACACTCACTATGGACTCTTGAGGTACCAACAGACTGGCGTGTACACTCACTATGGACTCTGGAATATCAACGTTCAGATTCACTCACTCTCTGTGCACTAACGCGTCATCTGCGTCACTGCGAGAGTACCAACAGTCTAGAGGAACGGGTTCACAACGGTAATGACCCTCTATTGCCCAAGTGAGCGCTAGATTGATTGGCACTCTCTCCCTCCCAATTCCCCACAGGGCCAGTACACACTTTCTTGGCCACTGGTCAAACTTTCATGAAACCCTGTTGTCAATTCTCGCTTATCTCCTTCTTTCTATCATCTCTCTCTCTTCCTCCTTTCTGACACTGACAGTTGTTTTTCGAGAGGTTTTTTTTCCCCTGTTTTCGTAGGTGCACTGTGTGGGCGTGTGTGTGGGCGTGGTGCCCGTGCGACGGGCGTGTGTAGACTGAGTCAGGAGGGAGGGCCAAGGGGTACTGGCAGTGCCAGCTACATCAGGGCATCTGGGTCGAGGCTACAGAGTGTGGCACCCTCCTGCGCACGCAGCCACAGTGCCATAACGTTGGGCACTCCTCAGTCATGCAAGGCTTCTCTCTCTTCTCAGTGCCTTCTAAACAAGCGCTATCGAAAAATGTACACATACGCACTCACACCACATACACAGTCATACACACACACACACACACACACACACACACACACACACAACAAACACACACATCGGAAGAGGACCAAGCAGGACTTCAAACAGACCTGGACAAGCTTGACATCTGGTCTAGCAACTGGCTTCTCGAATTCAATCCCACCAAATGCAAAGTCATGAAGATCGGAGAAGGGCAAAGAAGACCGCTGACAGAGTACAGGCTAGGTGGACAAGGGCTACAAACCTCGGCAAAGAAGAAAGACCTTGGGGTGAGTATAACGCCAAGTACGTCTCCGGAGGCACACATCAACCAGATAACTGCGGCAGCATATGGGCGACTGGCAAACCTAAGATTAGCGTTCCGTTACCTAAACAAGGAATCGTTCAAGACACTGTACACCGTGTACGTCAGGCCCATACTAGAATATGCAGCACCAGTCTGGAACCCACACCTGGTCAAGCACGTAAAGAAACTAGAGAAAGTGCAAAGGTTTGCGACAAGGCTAGTTCCACAACTCAGGGGTCTGTCCTATGAAGAAAGGTTGAGGGAAATAGGACTAACAACACTGGAGGAAAGAAGGGTCAGAGGAGACATGATAACGACATACAAAATACTGCGGGGAATCGACAAGGTAGACAGGGACAGGATGTTCCAGAGAGGGAACACAGAAACAAGGGGACACAACTGGAAGCTGAAGACTCAGATGAGTCAAAGGGATGTTAGGAAGCATTTCTTCAGCCACAGAGTAGTCAGGAAGTGGAATAGTCTAGAGAAAGATATAGTGGAGGCAGGAACCATACATAGTTTTAAGACGAGGTATGATAGAGCTCATGGAGCAGGGAGAGCAGAGACCCAGTAGCGGACAGCGAAGAGGCGGGGCCAGGAGCTGAGACTCGACCCCTGCAACCACAATTAGGTGAGTACAATTAGGTGAGTACACACAAAGTTCAAGGCTGCAGGAAGAAATTAACAAGGTGAAGGAGGAAGTAGAGGCAATGAAGAAAAGGGGAAACAGCAGAAGGGACAATAATGGAGAGTGGAGAAGTTAGAGACACAAGGAAGAGAAGAGAAAGAAACAAGACCTTCTTAGAAAAATGCTCTTGTGAAACAAGGACGAACAGGACATAAAAAAACACGGGAGCTAAACAGACACTGTTAACAGAAGACAGGGCAATTCGAATGGAGAAACGGGAGAGGGAGAAGGGAGAACAGAGTGAGGAGAAGGGAGGATAAAGGAAAGGGAAGGGAGGATAGAAGGAGGGGTATTGCTGTTGATACATCGTCTTCATGTACCTGATGATGGGACAGGTTAAGAGGGAGAGAAGCGGAAGAGAAACTAAATGTTAGAACTATCACTGAAACAGCAATACATAATAATAATAATAATAATAATAATAATAATAATAATAATAATAATAATAATAATAATAATAATAATGATAGTAATAATAATAATAATAATAATAATAATAATAATAATAATAATAATAATAATAATAATAATAATAATAATAATAATAATAAAGTGGTCAATGCTCATTTAACTTGCACAGGAGAAGAAACCTGCAAGAAAACTAAAGAAGAAGAAGAAGAAGTAGAAGAAGAAGAAGAAGAAGAAGAAGAAGAAGAAGAAGGAAAAGAAGAAGTGTAGAAGGCGGTGACAAATTTTCAGTCAGAAAATGTTCATGAAACAAAGTACGTACATCCAAACTGACACTTGTGACAGAGATGGCACTGGACAGAGATGGCACTGGACAGAGATGGCACTGGACAGAGATGTGCCAGGGAATGCCAAAGATACTGTTAGAGAGGCATCTTTGCTTTTTTTTTTTACATCAGTTGCCCACTGTATAACGAATCCATATACCTGCTGGCAGTAGTATTGTTACTGATTAAATTGGTGAAGTATAACTTGCTGGCTTAGTAGTTCATAGGTGCTGCTTAGGTGGGTGCTGCCTAGGTGGGTGCTGCCTAGGTGGGTGCTGCCTAGGTGGGTGCTACCTAGGTGGGTGCTACCTAGGTGGGTGCTACCTAGGTGGGTGCTACCTAGGTGGGTGCTACCTAGGTGGGTGCTGCCTCGGTGGGTGCTACCTAGGTGGGTGCTACCTAGGTAGGTGCTACCTAGATAGGTGCTACCTAGGTGGGTGCTGCCTAGGTGGGTGCTGCCTCGGTGGGTGCTACCTAGCTACCTAGGTAGGTGCTACCTAGGTGGGTGCTACCTAGGTAGGTGCTACATAGGTGGGAGCTACCTAGGTGTATACAGAACCGGAGAATGTACAGAGAACCATCAGTCTTGTTTAACCTTTAGTCACCTAAATTATTTGTAATTCCTGGCATCCCTCGAAGTGTATTCCCTGGAATATAGGCGAGAAAGATACACCCTAACCTGGGAATTTTCTTTTTGGAAGGTTTAGCCCCAAAGCTGCACCCAGGAGACGTCTCCTGGGAGGGAGATACTGCCGGATCCGAACGCTGGGGAAAGCTAGGGGACCTGGCACTCTGTCACCTTTGGTTCTGAGGCAAAGGTACAGAGGAAATGCGTGTTATGTTGAGAGACTCATCTAGTTGCTGGAAACAAGACAGCTAGTGTGTTGTTACTGAGAGAGCAACGACGACATTGGGGAATTTATTAGGCAAGAGGAAATACCTCTAGCATAACCTCCCCTCTTTTTTACTTTCTAAAGGTAAAAAAAAGGTAAGTAAACACACACACACAGGATCCATACATAGCTTTAAGAAGAGGTACGATAAGGCTCTTGTAGCAGGGAGAGAGAGTGGACCTACTAGCCACCAGCGAAGAGGCGGGGTCAGGAGCTGTGAACCGACACCTGCAACCACACGTAGGTGAGTACATATAGGTGAGTACTTATACTAGGTGAGTACTTATACTAGGTGAGTACATATAGATGAGTAAATATACTTGGTGAGTACATATAGGTGAGTACATATACTAGGTGAGTACATATGGGTGAGTACATATACTATGTGAGTACGTATAGGTGAGTACACATAGATGAATGCACATAGGTGAGTACACATAGGTGAGTACACATAGGTGAGTACACATAGGTCAGTACTTATAGATGAGTACATATAGGTGAGTACATGTAGGTGAGTACACATAGGTGAGTACACATAGGTGAGTACACACATCAATTATTTAAAATTCAGGATTTCATCCAAACATTTCAAAATGATTTATAAAATTATATTTCATGTGCCTCCTCAGGTGTAACATGTGTGTGTGTACTCACTAATTTGGACTCACCGATTTGTGTTTCCTGGGGTTGAGTTCTGGTTCCTGGTCCCGCCTCTTATGTTTCACCGACCATCATTACTGGTTTATGGCCTCTTGAGCCCTGTCATACCTCTTCCTGATGCTATGTATGGCGTTCACTTCAACCACTACAATATCCAGCTCATGTCATTTTCCTACCACCCTTAGGGTAGGAAAAACACTTAGCTTTTGTGTGTGTGTGTGTGTGTGTGTGTGTGTGTGTGTGTGTGTGTGTGTGTGTGTGTGTGTGTGCGTGTGTGTGTGTGTGTACCTTTGTCTTCCTTTCTTAGAGAGCATAAATGAAGATTAGGGGAAAAACAAATGAGCTGGGGACAATAGGTTAAAATAACTGGGGAAATTATTAAGACACTGGCCTGCGAGTCCTGCTGAAGAAGATGGGAAGAAGTCCTCCTGAAGGCTCACTACACCATCCCGTGGCTGATGACCACTGTCTCCAATGGCTCTTTGGCGCTGACAACTCCTCCTGAGGTCGACGGTGTCATCCAAGTAACTGTCTGATGACACACGCTGTTTTTTCCCACTGAGATGGAATATATGAGAATACAGTGCCAGTGGCCAACACACTTGTCACACCCAGCATATATAAAATCAATTTTCAATTGGTCTCTAACACACTCTCTTCATTTTTTCACAACTCACACGTTATGAAAGTGATTTCTAGCGCCTCCTTTGGATTTGTCTGGGTAAACAACTCAAAGATAATTGAGGCTTTCAAACCTAAGGTAAAGAATTACACATGTGTAAAATCTGGTTATGTTTATTTGTAGACGTTTCGCCACTGGACAGCGAAAATTCTACAAATAAAGACACCCAGAAGTTGCACATGTGTCTGAACTGAAGGTGTTGGGAGCCCGTCCGGCGAACTCTCAGAACGGTGAGTACCTCCACGAGATGACCAGAGGTGAGAACGAAGGCTAATTGCACGGGCAGGAAACATTAGATATTATTGAAATAACCGAGAGAGCTGGTTCAGTCTGAAAAAAGATAGATCTACGCCTACTGAGTACAACAAACACACAAGGACATGAAACTAGTGCATACTGACAGAGTCAACGGGAAGAAGAAGGAGGAGGAGGAGGAGGAGGAGGAGGAGGAGGAGGAGGAGGAGGAGGAGGAGGAGGAGGAGAGGAGGAGGAGGAGGAGGGAGGAGGAGGAGGGGAGGAGGAGGAGGAGGAGAAAGTGTTTATGAACGCTAGGCTAGTGACCCATGCCTGGTAAAAACAAACACTACGTTTCGCCCACACTGGGATTTATCAAGTCACAAACAGATCTGCCCGGGTAAAGAGTCAATAAAATATCGAATTTTATTGCAATTGTGTTTATTTTCCCATCGTGTCATTATGCGTAGTGTTGAAAGTATTGTTTCCCGTATTTATCATCATTATTATTAGATTATTATTATTAATTGGTTTAGAAAAACACTGTGTGAGCGAACACTGTATCCTAGCGTTTCCCCACGTGTCTTTCCAAAGCAATCTATTACCAATATTATGAATCATTATATTCGTGGAAGGCACTAAATCCCCGGGGGTCACACACTTCAGACCCCCAAAACTGACAACAATGAAGAGAGGAGAGCCAAGAGGACAATAGTGGCCGGACTAAAAATGATTTACTCTTTGGCATCTTGGAGTAAAGATGCTGCCAGATACAGAACTGGGAAAGATTCGGAGCCAGGAAACCTGAGGAAGATCGTGAGGTTTCGAACAGTGGCAGAAGAACATAAGAACAGAGGAAGACTGCAGAAGGCCTACTGGCCCATACAAGGCAGGTCCAAACCACACATATATTTGTTCAATTTTAAGAATATAAGAACAGAAGGAAAATATAAAAAACGTTGTCCAGCGTATTAAACCCAGAGGGTTAGTAACCAAGTGATAAGCCAGGGAAGCCCAGCTTTCTTGGCTTATCTCTGGTTCAGCAACTTTATCAATTTGCTGCATGAGACAAGTACTGTACATGTGTCTTATTCATGAGACAAGTACTGTACATGTGTCTTATTCATGAGACAAGTACTGTACATGTGCCTTATTCATGAGACAAGTACTGTACATGTGTCTTATTCATGAGACAAGTACTGTACATGTGTCTTATTCATGAGACAAGTACTGTACATGTGTCTTATTCATGAGACAAGTACTGTACATGTGTCTTATTCATGAGACAAGTACTGTACATGTGTCCTATTCTTCAATTTATCGGCATTGTATTCCATTAATTATAAGATTATTATCACGAACACAGGTGTATAAACACGGAGCTGGTTCAAAAAGACAACCTTTCGGTCCTCGGCCCCAGGACCGAAACGTTTTCTAATATATCCTAGTGTTTGCCCACGTCTTGGCATCTATTACCGACATTTATAACCAGACACGGAGCTACGGACTCGATACACCATTACTAAATATAAGACGCAGTCAGTTTTGAATACGAAGACTGAGTGGCTGAGAGAATCAAGGCTCTAGCATATCAAGGCTCTAGCATCAACGTATATACAACCTCAGACAACAACCCACGTTTCTCCACACTGTTTTACCACTTGACTAAGGCAACACTTTTTTGGATGAAGTACTACAATGGGTTAAACAGAGTTCTCTGTTTTTTTGTGTGTGTTGCTGTTGGCTTCTCCGTCATTTTAACTCCCGTTATCTTCTCTCCTTTATTTCTCTTCTTCCCCTCTCTTTCCTTCTTCACTCGGAATAGGCTTTGATGGTGATAGGCTGATTAATGGGGTTTAAAGCCTATCGACTACACGAGGGTCATTAAAGCTGCATTTAGACAAATAACCCGCATTTACAAGAGGGGGTAACTAATGACGACGTTTCGGTCCGACTTGGACCATTGACAAGATGGGCCGAAACGTCGTCATAAGTTACCCCTCTCCAAGTAACTGTTACTTGTGCATTGTTCAAGCCACGATATTGTTACTTCTTGTTATTTAAGAACACACGACACCTGTTCTTCCCAAGACAAGAATACTTGCATAACTAAATTATTATTATTATAATCAATAATAATTTAGTTATGCATAACTAAAATAATGACTAAAGTAATCTCTCAGTGTATATACTCTCAGTGTATATACACTGAGAGACATACAACTCCCGTAGCTCGATTGGTAGCCCACTCATTTCACACACTGAGGTCCGTGGTTTGATCCCCGGTATGGGTGGAAACATTAGGACGTGTTTCCGTAAGACACCTGCTGTCCATGTTCACCTGGCAGTAAAATAGGTAGCTGGGTGTTAGTGGACAGGTGTGGGTTGCATCCTGGGAACAAAATTTACCCAATTTGCCCGAAATGCTCTGCATAACAAAGGGCTTTCTATATGTCACTGATGTCAGCTATGGTCTGTATACATTGTATATGTACTTGTAGAAATAAAGATTATTATTATTATTATTAAAATTATTATATACGCTGAAATACACACCTCTCTCTCCATAATAACATTTCTATCTATAATTTCAAAAATGTCTCATTGTTAAGGTTACCATTTCCTCTTTCAATTCATTTCATTCGAAGTAATATTATTTATTGCTTTCTGATGTAATGGGTCAAATAAAATAGCTCTCACGTGACCTAGCTTGGTGGTTACGCCCTTCTTGCCCGTGTTGACAGACTCAACAAAGAAAACGTGACTATTTTTAAGACTAACTATGGAATGTTTTCTTCGGATTTTATTTTTCTTATGAGATCCACGAGGGAATCATTTTATTATTTATTAACGCTGGTCACATGCAGCCTTTTACGGAACGTATCTGTATCTAGAATTGAATCCTATTTACATGGTGAAGTTGTTACACTTATTAAAAGGTGACCAAATATTTATATACACAAATAACAACTGCACTGGCCGAGCCTCGAACCCTCAATCTTTAAAACTTACACCGGGTAGCCTGTTAAAAACTCGAGACGCCATAATCCACTAGACCACCAATATCACATACAACAGGCGTCTAGTAAGCACTAGATGTCACTCCTGTTGCGGGGACATACTTGGTTGTGCCAATCTAAGGGCTAATTTCATTCTCCTCTCGTTTGGAATACCAGTTACACAGGCAGTTTACATATTAATACATCCACGAACAAGGTGGTTTTTAAGCAAATAAAAACAGACCCTCGTGTTGTAGATAAGCCTTAAGGCCTATCTACAACACGAGGGTCTTAAGGCCTATCTACAACACATTAACAGAGCAGTCAGGTCGTGGAGCTTAGAAGAGCCTCTTGTCTCCCAGGATCTCGAGGTCAAAAGATCATCACATCTCCCAGACTCTACAGAAGAAAAGAACATCATATCTCCCAGGCTGTGGAGATCAAAGGATCATAATATCTCCCAGGGCTGTGGAGATCAAAACAGCATCATATCTCCCAGAATCTGCCAATAAAAAGAGCATCGCACCTCCCAGGTTATGAGGCTCAGGTCCCAGGTTGTGGAACTTATGCACTTCGTCTGGTAAGATGAGGCTGTGAGCTGCGAGAGTCATGTCACTGAATATTCCCATCACTACTTCGTTGACAAAGCAAAATCCCACGAACCAGAAAATCAATAACGAGGCCGAAATGGCTTATTGTAGACAGATGCGGCGACAGACAAAGTTTCGCTCTGTGTAGAGCTGCGATACACAAATAACCGCATATATGACTTTGTAAATGGTCCAAGTAGGACCGAAACGTCGTCGAAAGCTCCTCTCTCGAGTCATGATTCAGCTCTATGCAGAGCGAAATGATGTCCCCCTAAAAGCAAGAATGAAAATAATGTTTGTATAGGCACAAAGAAAAAAGAAACATTTCTGGCTTCAAAACCAATTAGGTTCGTTTCCCCGCAGATGAATAAGTACCTAAAACTTATACATTCTAAAGCAGAAAAAATGACAATCGCTTAATATTTTTAGATAACGTCATATATATATATATATATATATATATATATATATATATATATATATATATATATATATATATATATATATATATATATATATATATATATATATGTCGTGCCGATTAGGTAAAACTTGCGATTTTGGCTTAAATAGCAACGCTCACCTTGCCATATAAGACAAGTGAAAATTTGTGTATGCAATAATTTCGCCAAAATCATTCTGAACATAACGAAAAATATATTTCATTGTGTTTGTTTATTATTAAATTAATGTTAACGTATCTAAAATATATTTAGTTGGGTTAGGCTAAATTAAATTGCGCTTGTTGTAATAAGGTTAGGTAGGTTTTCAAAGTTTCTCTTGGTACAAAATTATAAATTCTTTCATTAACATAAATGAAAAAAATATATCTTTAAACGTATAAGAGAAAATTTTAGAAAGGACTTAATTTTAGATGAGTTCTTGCTAATTGACCAGTTTTACCTAATCGGCACGACATATATATATACAGAGTGAGAGAGAGAGAGAGAGAGAGAGAGAGAGAGAGAGAGAGAGAGAGAGAGAGAAAGATTGTGTGTGTTGGGTTGGGTGGTGTGAAGGAGTTGGTCTAGACTAGAGGGGCTTAACAAATAAGTAAGACATATGGGGCAATAATGTATCTTTATTTCGAAACGTTTGGCCTACACAGTAGGCTTCTGTACTCGACTGAAGAAGCCTTCTGTGTAGGCGAAACGTTGCATATGTGTCTTAATTATCAACTTGTTGCTACTGTATACAATTATCATATTAACAAATTTAGCTGAACAGGTCATGGTTTGGGTAATGTGCAGATAACGGGATTGGTCTTTGTGTACACATGAAAGTCGTGTGCGTGTATGTGTATGACTGGTAAGTAAGTTTATTCAGGTATACACAAATACAGTTACATAGATTATCATACATAGCAGCATATGTGTAGAGAACCCAGGATAACCCAAAAAAAGCCAGACAGAATGACTTATTTCCACTGGAGTCCTAAGACATTCCCTCTACAACAACAGAGTTACATTGGTAGTGTGTTGTCTAAAGAGCTCTGTGGATGTGTGTGTGTATTAGTGTGCAAGAGGAACATGTGCGTGTATGTATGTATGTAAATAACGTGTGCGTGTGTACATGAAGGAGATGCATGCGCTTGTATGGAGGAAGTGTGCGTGTCGGGGACGAATGAGAAGTCAACAAGTAACGGAGGAGGAGGAGGAGGAAGAAGAAGAAGGAGAGAGAGGAGGGTATGATAGAAAGTGAAAACACACACACACACACACAGGCAGGAACCATACATAGCTTTAAGACGAGGTATGGTAAAACGCATGGAGCAGGGAGAGAGATGACCTAGTAGCGGTCAGTGAAGAGGCGGGGCCAGGAGCTAAGTCTCGACCCCTGCAACCACAATTAGGTGAGTACACACACACACAAACACACACATATATCATTACAAGTTGAAGTACCTGGAGATCTGCTGATGTAGGCGTTTAGTTCAAGTATCTGAGTCTGCTGCTGCTGCGAGCGTATACTTCTTGTACCCGCAGGTCTGCTGTTGCTGCTGATGTTGCAGACATATAGTCCTTGTGTGTGGAGGTCTGCTGGGCTCTCTGTGTGTGGGGCTGAGGACGAGGAGGCAGACACACACGGGAGAAAAACAAACATTGAAAGCTAAATCTCTTCCAGTAAGATACCGTCGCTTCGCTTGTACCAGAAACAGCGAAGAGTCTTTGGTCAGATCCAGACACTGAAGTTACTGAGGTGCGGGAGACTGTGATAGATCCAGACACTGAAGTTACTGAGGTGCGGGAGACTGTGATAGATCCAGACACTGAAGTTACTGAGGTGCGGGAGACTGTGATAGATCCAGACACTGAAGTTACTGAGGTGCGGGAGACTGTGATAGATCCAGATACTGAAGTTACTGAGGTGCGGGAGACTGTGATAGATCCAGACACTGAAGTTACTGAGGTGCGGGAGACTGTGATAGATCCAGATACTGAAGTTACTGAGGTGCGGGAGACTGTGATAGATCCAGACACTGAAGTTACTGAGGTGCGGGAGACTGTGATAGATCCAGACACTGAAGTTACTGAGGTGCGGGAGACTGTGATAGATCTAGACACTGAAGTTACTGAGGTGCGGGAGACTGTGATAGATCTAGACACTGAAGTTACTGAGGTGCGGGAGACTGTGATAGATCCAGACACTGAAGTTACTGAGGTGCGGGAGACTGTGATAGATCTAGACACAAGTTACTGAGGTGAGGGAGACTGTGATAGATCCAAACACTGAAGTTACTGAGGTGCGGGAGACTGTGATAGATCTAGAACTGGTCACATATGTGCGTGAGTTTGTGATAGTTCCAGACACGGAAGTCAGGTAAACGCGTGAGGTTGTGATAGCTCTAGACACGGAAGTCACTCAGAGGCGAGAAAGTGCGATGAGTCCAGTCACTGATGTCAGCGAGAAGCGAGAAGGTGCAGCAGATCCTGTCAACGAAGTCACATAGAGCGGATAGGCTGCGACAGTTGGCTGGGCCCATGACGGCACCGAGCCTACTGAACAGCACCCAACATCGTCCCTGCAACCGGCACCGGGAGAGGCGGAACTGGTTGTTGCTTGGAGGAGGCCACACGCATCCTGGTCACGGCAGGTCAACACAAAGACCAGACGAGAGATGAAGTCTCACACGGACCAGGACTCAACAAGCGCTCGGCCTCATTCACGGGACGAGCACTTCCAGACATCAGACAACGAAGAGCTCATGTTGTGAAGGGTTTCTTCCAGGTCTGCCGAAGAAATAAGTTAGAGGAGGAGGCGGTCACATGCGCGCCCAGGTGGCGTGGGAAGCTACGGGTCGGGGAAGGAGAGGGAAGGGGAGAGAGGGACGAAAGAGAGGAGAGGGGGAGGGAGGGGGAGCAGAGAGAGGTAGCTGGCGTTTGGACCACTGCCAAGCACAAGGCCCTCTACCTAAACCACCCAGAGTCCCTCACACACACACACACACAAACACTTACACTCGCTCTCCCGTTATCTAATCCCTGTTGGCATCTGTTGTCCCACCGTTATTACACCAACAGTGGCTCTCGACGCCGCCGAAACTACTCCAGTCTCCCCTCCTTGTGAGGGTAATCAAACCCTCTGACAGTCTCTCAGGGTTTAGACGAGGGAGGGGGGAAGGGAAACCGGTTGCCACCTACACACACCAACCCACCTCGCGCGCACCCCACCACCCGACTGACGACCTGCATCGCCCACCACCGACTGACGACCTGCAGCGCCCACCACTGACTGATGACCTGCATCGCCCACCATCGACTGACGACCTACATCGCCCACCGCCCGACTGACGACCTGCATCGCCCACCACCGACTAACGACGTGCAGCGCCCACACAACCTTTCCTTCCTTCCTCACTCATATTAAGAAGTGAGCGAGGGTCCAGGAGCTGTCACTAGCTAAGGTCCAGGAGGTGTCACCAGCGAGGGTGCAGGAGCTGTTACCAGCTGTCACCATGGATTTAATTTTGTCATTCCGTCCATGACCCTTAAGGTGAGAGATGATTTCATGCTGGTGAAGGGCTCTTGGTCCTAGAAACTAGAGTTGCCTTACCCCTATCTCTGGTAACTCCACATAGTCTTCTTATCTCTATGGATTCTCAGCATAATGTTCATCCAGTACATTACTCTCAAACATAACATTCCCAGCTTCCTGCAAGCTGCACCGTCTGAACATCATATCTCATGTTGGCACTTATAAAATACTGCCAACTTGATGAGTAGGACACCGGCGGTGGGACTGACCATATCAAATACCATTTTCTCCAAGGCTGATGGACTGATTATATCATCTTTTCTTCGCTGTTGCTCCGCTGACTCTGTATTTGACTGAAGAAGCCTACGGTGTAGCCGAAACCTTTCAGCAATATAGATACCTACATGTACACATGTGTCTTGCTTATCGTATCTCGCACTAATTTAACAGCGTTGGTGCCATTATGCTGCATTTCACATTTGTTTTCATAGATGTAATCGTTTTTCTTTCCAGAGATGCCTCATCACTCCATATACATTTTCCTCATCTTCTAGTCTTTGGTCTACCTCATCTTTCACAGACCCATCTACTGACAAGTCCATTGTCAAATATCTGAATCCATTCACTTATACTTCCTCCTTTCAATTTGATGCTCCCTATTTAATTACCTAGACTCCCTAGTTACTATCCTTCTATTACATAGCCTCCCAAATTCCTCTACCAACCTCTGCAGCTTGTCTTCAGAATTTCCCCACAGTACAGTGTCATCAGCAAAGAGCAACTGTGAAAACTCCCACTTCGTGTCAGATTCTTTATCTTTTAATCATTATCTAAGTATTGTTCAAGTATATAGTTCAGTGTAAACACGTAGTCTACACATCTACCTTTCTAAAGCCTCTTTATTCCTTTGTGATCGCACTCTCTGTCTTTCCTGTAACTCTTTTATCAATATTTCTACCATAAACTTTTACCCGGTAAACTTACAAGGCTTATTTCCCTATAATTCTTACACACTCTTTTCTCCTTTGTTCTTACACTAAGAAAGAGTGCATGCTCTCTGGCAGTCTTTGAGTGCCTTCACTTCTCTCTCTCTATATGGGAGAAAGACTCCAATCTCTCTAAAGCTATATTCCTACCTGCTGTAAACATCTCAGTACTAATCTCATTTTTTCCAGCTGATGTATTTACTTTCATTCTACGTACACACTGCCTCCTGCACCTCCAGCCGGGTCCTCACTCCAGTGTGTGTGTGTGCAATCACTGCCTCCCCTTTCATACTTGATATTTAATTACTCTTCAGAATTTCATATCTATCTTTCTAGTGCCTTACCTCCTCATATATCATCTTCGTTTATCTTTAATTGCCAGGTTTATTTCCTCCCTCGGTTTTCTCAACTTATTTCTCTCTCTCTCTCTCTCTCTCTCTCTCTCTCTCTCTCTCTCTCTCTCTCTCTCTCTCTCTCTCTCTCTCTCTCTCTCTCTCTCTCTCTCTCTCTCTCTCTCTCTCTCTTCAAAACTCTGTTTCAGCAAAATTTAAGTGAGAAGACTCACCCATTCTCTCTTTCGCTCTCATACACACTCTCACCACTCTTTAGCCTCTCTTTTTCCTCTCTCTCTCTCTGCTCTGCATTCTGTGTATTCTTTCTTCATTGTATAAACCTTTCATATGTTAACTTACTCTCCCTTACCATCTTCTTTACCTCATTATTCCGCAAATCATTTACCTTTCTGCCTCCTGCCTTTTCCACCCTCCTATTCTGACACTTCTACTGTGTACTCTGCACTTCTACTGTGCACTCTGCACTTCTACTGTGCACTCTGCACTTCTTATGTGCACTCTGCACTTCTTATGTGCACTCTGCACTTCTTCTGTGCACTCTGCATTCTAAAATCTATCCCATACCTCTTCGCCCACTTCCTTACCTGTCCACTCTCTAGCCCACCTCTTACCCTGTAGTCACTTATACGATGAATTAGACAGGTGTGCAACATCTGGGTGATGCAACACTCAGGTGTTTGCCTCTGCGTTAGATCTAGTCTTATATAATGAAGTCATAGGAGAGGTGCAGCAGCTGAAGACACTGCCACATGTGGGTGGGGCCTACTAGCAGGTCTAAGTTGATGAGTTTGATACAGGTGCAACACTTGAATATTTTTATTGGTGAAACGTTTCGCCTGCGTAGCAGAATTCATCAGTCTAATACAGAGGTGACTAGAGAGAGAGTAGAAGTTGGAAGGTAATTTTGAGGAAGTCAGTCCCTCAATCTTGATAGAAGGTAGTCGGTCCCTTAGTCTTGATAGAAGGTAGTCAGTCCCTCAGTCTTGATAGAAGGTAGTCAGTCCCTCAGTCTTGATAGAAGGTAGTCGGTCCCTCAGTCTTGATAGAAGGTAGTCGGTCCCTCAGCCTGATGTAGAGGCAGGAGACCAGCAACATATGGACATTTCATCTCCCATTTTCTTACTACCTCCAGTACTGAAGAAGCCTGCTGACCAGGCCAAACTTTTCCTCAATAAAGATACAAAGGTGTTGTCTATGTATTTAACTGACACTGTATCAATCGCTCAATAATCTATCGATACATCTACCAATGTGTATTCTAGCAAAGACAAGAAAGCACTAAACACGCAAGGGTCATACAGTGATTATTCTCTTCTTCTTCTTCTTCTTCTTATTCCTTCTCCTCCTCCTCCTCCTCTTCCTCCTCCTCAAGTGGTAGTCAGAGGGGAAATGTTATCTCTGGTTTAAGAGAATGCTAAATATATGAGAGGTTGCCATGGTTACCTCTTGTGGAGGGCATCATGTGCTGGTAGGTGGTGATTGTGGTAGGTCAGTAGGTAGTGATGGTGGTAGGTCAGTAGGTAGTGATGGTGGTAGGTCAGTAGGTAGTGATGGTGGTAGGTCAGTAGGTAGTGATGGTGGTAGGTCAGTAGGTAGTGATGGTAGTAGGTCAGTAGGTAGTGATGGTGGTAGGTCAGTAGGTAGTGATGGTGGTAGGTCAGTATGTAGTGATGGTGGTAGGTCAGTAGGTAGTGATGGTGGTAGGTCAGTAGGTAGTGATGGTGGTAGGTCATTAGGTAGTGATGGTGGTAGGTCAGTAGGTAGTGATGGTGGTATGTCAGTAGGTAGTGATGGTGATAGGTCAGTAGGTAGTGATAGTGGTAGGTCAGTAGGTAGTGATGGTGGTAGGTCAGTAGGTAGTGATGGCGGTAGGTCAGTAGGTAGTGATGGTGGTAGGTCAGTAGGTAGTGATGGTGGTAGGTCAGTAGGTAGTGATGGTGGTAGGTCAGTAGGTAGTGATGGTGGTAGGTCAGTAGGTAGTGATGGTGGTAGGTCAGTAGGTAGTGATGGTGGTAGGTCAGTAGGTAGTGATGGTGGTAGGTCAGTAGGTAGTGATGGTGGTAGGTCAGTAGGTAGTGATTGTGGTAGGTCAGTAGGTAGTGATGGTGGTAGGTCAGTAGGTAGTGATGGTGGTAGGTCAGTAGTTAGTGATGATGATAGGTCAGTAGGTAGTGATGGTGGTAGGTCAGTAGGTAGTGATTGTGGTAGGTCAGTAGGTAGTGATGGTGGTAGGTCAGTAGGTAGTGATGGTGGTAGGTCAGTAGGTAGTGATGGTGGTAGGTCAGTATTTAGTGATGGTGGTAGGTCAGTAGGTAGTGATGGTGGTAGGTCAGTAGGTAGTGATGGTGGTAGGTCAGTAGGTAGTGATGGTGGTAGGTCAGTAGGTAGTGATTGTGGTAGGTCAGTAGGTAGTGATGGTGGTAGGTCAGTAGGTAGTGATGGTGGTAGGTCAGTAGGTAGTGATGGTGATAGGTCAGTAGGTAGTGATGGTGGTATGTCAGTAGGTAGTGATGGTGGTATGTCAGTAGGTAGTGATGGTGATAGGTCAGTAGGTAGTGATGGTGGTAGGTCAGTAGGTAGTGATTGTGGTAGGTCAGTAGGTAGTGATGGTGGTAGGTCAGTAGGTAGTGATGGTGGTAGGTCAGTAGGTAGTGATGGTGGTAGGTCAGTAGGTAGTGGTGGTGGTAGGTCAGTAGGTAGTGATGGTGATAGGTCAGTAGGTAGTGATGGTGGTAGATCAGTAGGTAGTGATGGTGGTAGGTCAGTAGGTAGTGATGGTGGTAGGTCAGTAGGTAGTGATTGTGGTAGGTCAGTAGGTAGTGATGGTGGTAGGTCAGTAGGTAGTGATGGTGGTAGGTCAGTAGGTAGTGATTGTGGTAGGTCAGTAGGTAGTGATGGTGGTAGGTCAGTTGGCGAGCGAAACGTTTCCAGAATAAAGATACCCAAGTGTTGCACAAGAAGTACCCAGGAGCACCCAGGAGTACCCAGGACAACTTAGGAGTACCCATGAGTACCCATGAGTACCCAGGAATACCCAGGAGTATCCAGGACTACTTAGGGGTACCCAGGACTACCCAGGAGTACAGAGGAGTATCCAGGAGTACCCAGGACAACCCTGGAGTACCCAGGACAACCCTGGAGTACCCAGGAGTATCCAGGAGTACCCAGGGCTACTCAGGAGTACCCAGGACTACCCAAGAGTAAAGAGGAGTATCCAGAAGTACCCAGGACTATCCAAGAGTACCCAGGACTACCCAGGAGTACAGAGGAGCATCCAGAAGTACCCAGGAGTACCTAGAACTACCCAGGAGTACCCAGGACTACCCAGGAGTACTGATTCACATCAAACCAAACAGAGATCCCCTCATCCTCCCTCTAACTCTATATCCCCACCCTCTTTTCCTCCCTATCCTCCCACCCTCCATAATTCCCTCCCTCCCTACCCTTCCTTCCCTCCCTCTCCTCCTTCCATAACCTCCTTCCCTTCCCTCCCTACTCTCTCTACCCTTCTTTCCCTCTCTACTCTCCCTACCCTCCTTCCCTTCCCTCCCTCCCTACTCTCCCTACCCTCCTTCCCCTCCCTCCTTACTCTCCCTCCCTCCCTTCACGTTGTCTCTAGTACACGTTCAATATAACCAAGAGTGACGTCAGAGGAAAGTTATGACGTCAGGTGGGTTATGACGTCACGGAAAAAATGTTGCGACGTCACTGGAAAAAATGTAGTGACATCACTGGAAATGTAGTGACGTCACTGGAAATGTAATGACGTCACTAAAAATGTAGTGACGTCACTGGAAATGTAGTGACGTCACTGGAAATGTAGTGACGTCACTTGAAATGTGGCAACGTCACTGGAAATGTGGAGACGTCTCTGGAAAATGTAGTGACGTCACGGAAAGAAACTCATGCCGTGAGGGAATGTGATGACGTCACAAGACGTCAATGATTTTAGTGGATGTGTAAGGAGAGGAAGGGGGAAGGAGAGAAGAGAGAGGGGGAAGTAGAGGGGAGGGAGGGGGAGAGGAGGGGGAGGGAGGGGGAGAGGAGGGGTTGGGAGAGGCGAATCACGCTAATCCGGGAAGAGGAGAGGGGAAGGGGGAGTGTTTAAAGGGGAAAGGAAAGGAAGGGAAGGGGAGGGGAGGAGGAAAATATCCTCCCCCCCCAGGTGAGGGCAGTGAGCCAGGGGTGCTGACCTCTGACCTTACATAGTGGTCCATACCAGGAAATTCCCCCCTCCTTACCCTTCTTTCTCCCTCCCCCTCCCCCCTACCTCAAAGGTCAGCCTTCACACACAAGTGTGACCTTCCGTGTGTCAAGGGTGACCCTGGCACCACACCCCAGCCACTCTCACCCGCACATGTTTAGCGCTCTCCCTCCAGCCATGTTATCCGGCCAGATAAATAACTTTGTTTACTTTCTCCTCTTCCTCTCCTCCTCCTTCTTGTTGTTGTTATTATTGTTATTTATATTGTTGCTCTTCCACTTTCATTTTCTATTCCTGTGATATATATATATATTGTTTGTTGTTGATTCGCCGGTACTCTCCAGTCCCGGGTCTTTTCCAGATGGTGACCAGGCCTTGACTCCCTGTCGTGGGGGTATCTGAGACCTATGTCTCCCATGGGAGGAGGTACAAGTACCCCCTCATCGTCTGGGACCAACTGTCCCCAGGCCTAGCCACATTCCCCACCCTCACGGGGCTCGTAGGGAGAAGCTAGGCCTCTCTGGTCTGCCATCTTACCCACCCCAGGGAAGGTAATGGGAAGGGCAGTCGTGTGAGCTGCAGATGGTAGCAAGCTCCAGCTCTGGCACCTTCTCTACCCTGGAAGGGCTGGGCATGGTGTCTTCCCTCGAGATATATATATATATATATATATATATATATATATATATATATATATATATATTATATATATATATATATATATATATATATGTAGAATTAGCAAAAAATATTTGAGGTTTAAAGCGATAAAATAAAAGGAGAAAGAAGGAGAAGAAGAAGAAGAAGAAGAAGAAGAAGAAGAAGAAGAAGAAGAAGAAGAAGAAGAAGAAAAGTAAATAAGAAAATGGATGACGTTAAACGTTCAATTTCAGGGGAAATTTATAAAATATTTTATAAACAAAATTAGACGTAGAGTCAAAGTTAATGAAATTCTGACAATTAAATGTTGAAGTAAACAACTGTTTTGTTATATTTGGAAAACGAGGCTGTGTGTGTGTGTGTCTCAACTCCTCTTTGTCCCTCACGTTACACTCACTATTGTGACGTCACACACCGCCTCCTAGGCCTACCAACCATCAAAATCGCTTCACACGGCCTCCCCCAGAGGGCAAACGTGTTTCAAACACGTTCAGACCCGTTCAGAGTATCCAGTGTCCGTTAAAGAACAGTTTAACTGCCTTGTTGTCCTGCTGAGGGGGTCGACGCTCCCCTTTAAGCAGTTAAAAACTAGACATCCCAGGGAACATCCTCCCCCTTCCATATTGACGTCAGTATCGACCAGTGACGCCTCCTGCACTACGTCACAACTTTCCTGCAATGTGATTGGCTGGCCGGCACGGTGGCGCGCTTCCCCTGCCCCGTGATTGGCTCGCGCGGCGGTGACGTCAATCATTTTCAATGACGCCATTGGTTGGAGGCCCCATGACGTCACGGACGGTTTCCCCTCCTCGCTCATTGGTTGGTGGAAAATATGACGCCATTGCTGGTGAATTTTCCCGCAGACTGACGCGATTTTTTTTGTTTTCTTGTTGACTACAATGAGGTAAATGACGCTACAGTGCTACAACAATAACTGCTACAACAATAACTGCTACAACAACTGCTACAACAACTGCTACAACTACTACAACAACTGCTACAACTACTACAACAACTGCTACAACTGCTACAACAACTGATACAACTACAACAAATGCTACAACTACTACAACAACTGCTACAACAATGCTACAACTACTACAACAACTGCTACAACAATTGCTACAACTACTGCTTCAACAATTGCTACTTCGGAAGTCCCTAGTTCAATTCTTGACACAGTCCCTGGTTCTATTCTTGACAGTCCCTGGTTCTATTCTTGACACAGTCCCTGGTTCTATTCTTGACACAGTCCCTGGTTCTATTCTTGACAGTCCCTGGTTCTATTCTTGACAGTCCTTGGTTCTATTCTTAACGCAGTCCCTGGTTCTTTTCCTGGTACAGCTCCTAGTTCTATTCCGGATGTAGTTCTGGTTCTATTCTTAGCACGGTCCTTGTTTCTATTCTTGACACTTTGTGTCTCCCCTGAATGTATGTATGTATGTATGTATGTATGTATGTATGTATGTATGTATGTATGTATGTGTATATATATATATATATATATATATATATATATATATATATATATATATATATATATATATATATATATATATATATATATATATATATATTTGTTGTAGTAGATGTGTGTGTATGTGTGTGTGTACTCACCTAATTCACCTAATTGTTGTTGCAGGGGTCGAGACTCAGCTCCTGGCCCCGCCTCTTCGCTGTCCGCTACTGGGTTTCTGCTCTCCCTGCTCCATGAGCTTTATCATACGTTGTCCTAAAACTATGTATGGTTCCTGCCTCCACTATATCTTTCTCTAGACTATATTCCACTTCCTGACTACTCTGTGGCTGAAGAAATGCTTCCTAACATCCCTTTGACTCATCTGAGTCTTCAGCTTCCAGTTGTGTCCCCTTGTTTCTGTGTTCCCTCTCTGGAACATCCTGTCGCTGTCTACCTTGTCGATTCCCCACAGTATTTTGTATGTCGTTATCATGTCTCCTCTGACCCTTCTTTCCTCCAGTGTGTGTGTGTGTGTGTGTGTGTGTGTGTGTGTGTGTGTGTGTGTGTGTGTGTGTGTTTGCGTGTGAGGCCTTTTTTTTTAAGAAAAAGTCAAATTGATTTTTTTTCTAAATAATTTTGATATGGAAAAACACAATTTTTTTTTCTGTATGTCAAATACAAGACAGAGGTTGAAGAGTCAGCTCTGTGTAGAGCTTTGTTAAGTCATGGCTTTATAAAGCTCTACACAGAGCGAAACGTTCTCCTAATTAAAGCTTCTAGTCATGGACACATCGAGACGTAGTGACTGGTCCATCTTACATCTAATGACGTTTTTTGAAATAGAAGAAAATAGGTACCTGGGGTATTAACCGAAAGTTGGGTTGGTATCCTGAGCAGGACTGAGGGGGGAAGGGGGGGAAACAAAGTGAACTAAGGGGGTAGCAGCTCATTGCTTGTAAATACAGTGGAACCTCGGTACTCGAACTTAATGCGTTCCAGAAGTCTGTTCGAGTGCCGATCTGTTCGAGTACCGAACGAATTCGAGTACCGAACGAATTTTTCCCATAAGGAATAATGTAAATTAGATTAATCCGTTTCAATCTCCCAAAAATATACTTACAGCGATTTTGTGGTGTATTTTCGTATGGTATTTATGATTGATAATATAAAAAAAAATGCGAAGAAACACGAAATAGTTTACAGTGAAGTTCAGCTGAGTTTTGGACTGAGTTACAACTGCGGGGAGACTGACGCACATGTTCTGACAGGTTGTGTTTGTTTGGTCGAGTACCGAGCAAACGGTCGACTACCGAGCGATTTTTTACCGAACAAAGCGTTCTAGTACCGAATTGTTCGAGTACGGAGCAGTTCGAGTACCGAAGTTTCATTGTATCCTGTGATTAGGTAGCAGCTCTTAGATTGTAGATATGTTGAAGACGGAGAGATCACGAGACGATCTATGAACGTGCAATTTGAAACGTCTTCAAGATAGTGTGGTGTTGACGCTGTGCCGTGACGAGATGCGAACTGGGAACGCTTAAAAGCTCTCATAGCTCCTAAGAAGGGAGTTGCCCAGACAGTGTTTAACTGCGCAGCAGGGAAGATAATCACTTCACCTGCAGGAGCAATGGGAAGGTGTGATGGGTTGTCTGTCAGGAGACTTGATAAGAGTCTGCTGACGCGGGGATTTCACGTGCTGACAGGACAGCAAATAGTGCAGCAACCGCAGGTTCCTCCAGCAGCAGCAGCAGCAGATGTAGCAGCAGCAGCAGCAGCAACAACATAAGTATCAGCAGCATCAACAGAAGTGTAGCAGCAGCAGCAGCAAAAGCACTTCTTCCACACACCTCTCTGCCCTTCATTACCAAATTAACCCTGAGACGAAAGGCCAGCTGGTAGTCCAGATAGTATAAATCACCCCCCCCCAGCTGGTAGTCCAGATGGTCTAAATCCCCTTCTTACCTATCTTAAGACCGTAATAACATGTGTCTCTCTAAGTTCAGTGTGTCGTTAAAACTGCGATCTCACAAGTCATTGATCGCACGAAGGATAAAACACATGTTCGACACTTGGGTTTAATAATTCTGAAACGGGTTTAATAATTCTGAAACGTTCTGTCGGCGCAACAGGCTTCTTCAGTCGAATATTGATGACTTTTAAACTAGAGACAGTGGAAGAAGTGAAGAGGTAATTTTAAGGAGTTCAGTCCCTTAACTTTGCCAGAAGGTGTTCTATATCTTAACCTTGACAGAAGGTGTTCTATCTCTTAACCTTGACAGAAGGTGTTCTATCTCTTAACCTTGACAGAAGGTGTTCTATCTCTTAACCTTGACAGAAGGTGTTCTATCTCTTAACCTTGACAGAAGGTGTTCTATCTCTTAACGTTGACAGAAGGTGTTCTATCTCTTAACCTTGACAGAAGGTGTTCTATCTCTTAACCTTGATAGAAGGTGTTCTATCTATTATACTAATACAAAGGAGCAGATGTTAACGAAGACATGACAGAGACATATATACTTTGAAGTGTACATCTCTCAGTGTATATATATACACTGAGAGATGACTTTAATCCCTATTTTAGGTATTAGAGTGTTCTTGACTGGTGGTGAACAGGTGACATGCAGCCTTAATGACCCTCGTGTAGTCGATAGGCCTTAAACCCCATTAACCAACCAACCTTAACGACGCAGATATAACGGCACGTCTCAGTGCAAGCCATTCTCTCAGGGTGAATGATATTCGTGCATATTTGAACGTTTCCTGGTATCTGCCAGCCACTGAAATGCCAGAAGTGCTGCCGTAAGCTTTTCTTTTCAAATTCGTTTGTTTCTGGTTTAATACGTTTGTGTAACCTAATTTAAACCTATCATAAACTCATATATCTTAACTCAGTCTAACGTCACGTAACGTAAAGTAACGTAACTTCACATAACCTGATAAACTAGAATGAGTTGTGCGTCCAAGTGACGCATTTGCCATATAATTCGACGGATGCGTCAAACTTCAATACGACGCCTCTTTAGCACGATTGAGTAGCCCTTGTCCCTCACAGGTGCGTGGGGGGGAGGTGTCATGCGTTCAAACGACGCTTTCTCCAGTCAGATGCGTCGTCCGTGTAGCCGACGCACTCCGAGCACAATGAGACGAGTGCTGTGAGTGACCTACAGAATCTATTTTTAAGCTCCACAAGGAGCTCACGTACACAGGCTCCCCAGCTGGTGTATTTATAGCAGTAATCGATAAATACGGGGGATACTCTCGCGATGCCCCCCCATCCCCGTCCACTCCCCTCTTCAGAGCTCTCCTCTTTCTCCTTCCCTCTACCTCTCTGCCCCCCTTCCTAGAGCCTCTACTTAACCCTGACTAGAAACTATGTTTACCCATTTTCATTGAGCCTTCCTTTGTGTCTTCCTAGAGCCTTTCATCAACTCTTTCTCTTTCTAAGAGCCTCCCTTCTAACTCCCCAGAGCCTCTCTTCAACCCTGTTTAGAGCCCTCTTTCTCACAGAGGCTCTCTTCAACTCTGCCTTCTCTTCTTCAATTCCCAGAAAGTCTCTTCCATTCTGCTCTTACTTCTCCCATCAAAAGAGCTTCTCTTTAACCATTACCTTTCCTCAACCTTATCAATAGCCTCTATGTTCCCTGTACAATAATTGTGACAGCATTTTGGTAAATATCTGTTATCATAATCAGGGTATTTGCCCGCCCTTATACACCAAGAGGTGTATGCCTTTCGGTGTACTATACACACTGGTAGTTTACACGGTGTATTATACACACCGGTAGTTTACTTTAAGCATTCTTGACTGGTGGGGAGCAGTTGTGCAGCCTTAAAGACCCTCGTGTAATCGACAGACTTTAAAACTTTGCGCTGACTAATTATACCTTAGTATGCCTAGAGGATAGCATTATGGGTAACTTCGTCAAGCAGTTCACTCAAGGTATATCTCACGGTATACCTTACTGTCAAACACTCTACGTAAGGGTACACAGGTAAAACACAGTAGTATGTACTTGAAATAAGTAAGTGAAATGTGGAGGGGTAAGTCCGTAGAGTTGTGGGTCCTGTGTGAGCTGTGCGTTGTCGCTGGGATGTAATTCTAAGTTATGTTTGCGACTTTCTTGAAAGAACAGGCTCTCAAGAATACAAAAAATCCATGATAATAATAAAAATTATTATTAGTATTATTAATTTATTATTATAATAATAATAATAATAATAATAATAATAATAATAATAATAATAAAAATAATAATAATAATAAATATTTCTATTATTACTAATATTACTTTATTATTATTATTTTTATTATTATTATTATTATTATTATTATTATTATTATTATTATTATTATTATTATTATTATTATTATTATTATTATTATTATTAATGTTATTAAATTCCTGGGGAAGCGCTAAAATCACATGTGCCACATAGAGCCTGATGAATGAGAGGTAATCAGGTGTGATCCGAGGAAGACGAGAGGAGCTCTAATTACTTGGATCAAGACCACATCACCAGCCTCGAAGCACCACCACCAGCACATATATTCTTCTCCTTCTCCCTCTTCTCCTTCTCCCTCTTCTCCTTTCTCCTCACCTTCACCCACTCTTCTTACCCCTCTCACAGCCCTCCCTGCCCACTCCATCGGTAAGCTCAACCACAAACTCCACTAATCTCCTCCAGTGGTTGAGAGATGACGTTCAATCGTCATCTGCCACTCTCATCTCTAGTCAACCAGCATCCCTGATCCTCTTTACCAGTGGTAAGGGAAGGAGGGAAGGGAAGAGGAAGAGGAGGGTAGGGAAGAGGAAGAGGAGGGTAGGGAAGAGGAAGAGGAGGGTAGGGAAGAGGAAGAGGAGGGTAGGGAAGAGGAAGAAGTGGAGGAGGAGGAGGAGGGAGGAGAAGAAGAAGAAGAAGAAGAAGAAGAAGAAGAAGAAGAAGAAGAAGAAGAAGAAGAAGAACAAGAGGAAGAAGAAGATGAAATAGTTGTAGTAGAAGTAGTAGTCGAAATAGTAGTTTAAGTAGTAGTAGTTGCAGCAGTAGTGGCGGTAGTATTATTATTATTTGTAGTAGCACTAGTAGTAGTAGTAACAGTAGTAGTAGTAGTAGCAGTAGTAGTAGTAGTAACAGTAGTAGTAGCAGTAGTTGTAGTAGTAGTAGCAGTAGTTGTAGTAGTAGTAGCAGTAGTAGTAGCAGTAGTAATAGGAGGGAAAAAAGGAAAACATGTGAAGAAAAAGTGCAAAAGGAAGAGGAAGGAAGGAAGGGAGAGAAAGGAGAGGAGAGAGAGAGAGAGAGAGAGAGAGAGAGAGAGAGAGAGAGAGAGAGAGAGAGAGAGAGAGAGAGAGAGGAAGATGTGACATGAGGACAAGACTCCTAGCTGGGTCGTCCATATTGAGAGTGGTTCGTAAGAGTCCAGCAGAGGACTCTCACAAGGGTGTACTGCTATTTTTACCTCCTTGGTGGAGGGAGGGGAAGGATAGAGGGAGAGGGGAGGATAGAAAGAACGGAAGGATAAAAGGAGGGGAAAGGAAAGAAGGAGGAAGATAGAGAAAGAGGGAGGGAGGGAGGGAGGAAAGTACTTGTGGTAGGATGTATAGGACGAAAATAAAGGAGGGGAAGAACAGAAGGAAGTCGAAAACAATGGAAAAGACAGGAATGTGAAAATAATATTGCATGATGTATGAGGCATGTCTTTCAGTGTTGAATGTTGCATGATGTATGAGGAATGTCTTTCAGTGTTGAATGTTGCATGATGTATGAGGAATGTCTTTCAGTGTTGAATGTTGCATGATGTATGAGGAATGTCTTTCAGTATTGAATGTTGCATGATGTATAAGGCATGTCTTTCAGTGTTGAATGTTGCATGATGTATGAGGAATGTCTTTCAGTGTTGAATGTTGCATGATGTATGAGGAATGTCTTTCAGTGTTGAATGTTGCATGATGTATGAGGAATGTCTTTCAGTGTTGAATGTTGCATGATGTATGAGGAATGTCTTTCAGTGTTGAATGTTGCATGATGTATGAGGAATGTCTTTCAGTGTTGAATGTTGCATGATGTATGAGGAATGTCTTTCAGTGTTGAATGTTGCATGATATATGAGAAATGTCTTTCAGTGTTGAATGTTGCATGATGCCTTCGTGATATTTTGAATGAATAAAGAGAAATCAATGCACTAAGTGAACCAGCAGAGAGAGAGAGAGAGAGAGAGAGAGAGAGAGAGAGAGAGAGAGAGAGAGAGAGAGAGAGAAGAGAGAGAGAGAGAGAGCAAAAGACATTAATAAAGTGTCAGACAGGAACGAAACCTGTCACACACACATACTGTGGGAGCCAGACACCTTCACCTCGGTAACCTTAGTTTCAGGACACACAAAACATACTTCTTATCGTCCATTTCTTTTATTTTGATATTTGTTCGTCAATAAATAAGAATATATAAAATATCTGGGGACAAAACAATTCCCCCCGTATGAACAGAATGACCTGACATAGTAAATAAAAGCAAGGTCACTTCGCACACACCTCTCTATACTTGTACGAACACAGTCACCAAAACATGGAATTCTGAAGGTTCACCTGATGGCTGAGTATTGGGTGTGGGTGATATGCTAGGTGGCGATCAGGTGTAAGTGCAGAGTTCAAGTCCTGCTCAGGGGATGGTAGGTGGGTTAATACCACCACCCGCAGGAGGACACCACGAAGATATGTCAGGGGAGAGGGAAAGGAAGTCTGGTGTTTATGTCTGTGCTGTGAAATAAGAAACGTGTGTGTGTGTGTGTGTGTGTGTATGTGTGTATGTGTGTATGTTTGTTTGTGTGTGTGTGTGTGTGTGTGTGTGTGTGTGTGTGTGTATGTGTGTATGTTTGTTTGTGTGTGTGTGTGTGTGTGTGTGTGTGTGTGTGTGTGTGACATAAGGATATATTTGTGGATAGTGGGTGTAGGAAGGGACGTAAATGTGTAGGTGTCAAAAAGTGGGCGTAGTTGTAGATATAAGGAGCGAGGGTGGTTGACGTGATTACATACGGCGTGAATGTAAATGCAAGCGTATGTGTGTGTGTGTGAGGGGGGAGTCAAGTATCCATGGGGAGAGATAAAAGCATGGATCTGAATACTGGCGTGAGTGTGGGCGTGGGCGTTCAGTGTGGTATACTCAGCTTTGGGGTCAGGGACTATCTCTGGGGTCTCAGTGCGGGTCACTAGAGAAGCTTACTCTATCCTGGAAGACTAGTCTAGCAGTCGTAACAAGCTTAAAAAATAATGTACTCAAAGTACAACCACAATACTTATATTCCTATCAAAATACATGTATTTTTTTTTTTTCTAATTCCTTTGATACAAAGGACACACATGCATTACCTGGAGAATATGGATTGATTTGGGGCTATATCATATCAAAATTAACAACGTGTTTGATATGTGGAAGTTTGACATGAGCTGTTGACATGTGCAATATACACTGGTCATTGGTATGAAGAAATCCACACGGAGACAATAAAATAGAAGAGGAGTAATATGCATTTCGGCAGAAAGTTTGCTGAAGAAGGCCTCACAATGAGGCCGAAATACAGAACACTCTTCTTGTACTTCATTGTGTCCCTGTGGTAGTTCTTTTGCGCCAGGGTTTAGTATATGTTGGTCAAGACGCCGTTTCGCGCGCAAGGTTCGCGTTCCACTGAGTCAGTTCCAGGTAAGTTTACTATCACAGTCCATGTAACGTAGTGCCGGGCTCCTGCCACAACACACGCAGTCTTTGGCACGGTAACGTCACGTACAGGCACCAAACAGGGCCACAACGTTAATCACAGGCACCCAACATGACCAATGGGCCATACGTCAAACAGGGCCATACACCAAGAAGGGCCATAACGTTATTCACAGTGACCTCTCGTGACCTCTAGACCAAACATCAAGCAGGGCCTCAAAATTATCTACAGGAACCCTTCATGACATTTGGGCCACATATCAAGCAGAGCCGCACACCAAGTAGGGCCACACATCAAGCAGGGTCACACACCAAACAGGGCTACACACCAAACAGGGCCACACACCAAACAGGGCCACAAGAGTGTAAATCAGACCCTATATCATTTAACTGTTTGGTTACAGACTTTCATGCTGAAAGTCAGTATCATTGATCCCACGAATATTGATCTTATGTTGTTTTATGCAGTGTGGTTGACACAGCTGCAGGCTACTACTCCATGCTGTACATGTATAAGTCTGCAATGTGGATCACCAGCTCAGGGATCACGGTCCCTGGCTCAGCCCATTTGAAAAAGTTCTGGGATCACCATTACCGATAGCATAGCTCCTTAGGTCACCAGCACAGGTCACGTGGCGTTTTTAACACCAGACGAGGTCATATGGTCCCTGAGTAACCAGCCCAGGTCACAGCAGGTGTGTATTACGTTGATCAGAGGGAGGAGGAACACTCCCACTCTGGGTTACATCCCTCGCTGTATGGGTGACGCTGAGGTCAGAAGCCATTCGCAGATACGTTTCGTTGTTTCCTTCTTGTCGACTGTGGTCTGTATACCGTAAGATCTCAAGAGATCGACTAGCTTCTTTTTCTCCGCGCACTCGTACAACGGCTTGGTGCTGGTGACGAAGATTTCTGAAGAACTCTCGTCGAAGGCGATGTCGAGAGGATCCATTCCTTTCACTAGCCAGGAATCAGAGAGGTACTTGTAAACCTCCCTCACTCCAGCACGCTTCTCAGATTTAGGCTCCAGCAGGCGTCGCAGAAGGCGAAGAAGCCGCGGAGTGAAGCACTTGAATCGACGAGGAATTTTTGTAGTCTTGCGTTTGAGCCAGGCGACCCAGGAGTTGTAGTGACGGTCCGTGATGTCGGCCGAATACCAGGGATACGACCCCGTTAGGCACACGAAGATTAGGATACCGAGCTGCCATGCATCTAGGCAGGTCTCCACGTGGTATCCCTCGTTGTACACCGCCTGGCACACCTCTGGTGGGGCCCAGGGTACTCGTACGTTGACTTTCTTCACCAAGGCTCCTGCACGTTGAGTGTTGCCAAAGTCTCCCAGCTTCACACGCGAGAGTTCCCGGTCGAAGACGAAGATATTTTCCAGACGAACGTCCCGGTGAACCAAGTCTTTGCTGTGTACGAACTCCAGAGCGAAGGCAATTTGTTCAGCCACGCGCTTGGCTCGAATTTCCCCTAGACCGCCTTTCCTTACAAACTGAGCCAGATCTCCGTTGGGCGCTAGCTCTTGGGCGAACACAAACGAGTTGTTTGTCTCAAAGGCCACATCAAAGCTATTGACAACGTTGGGGTGCGGGCTGAGGTAATAATTGTAATGGAACTCGCGAAAGAAATCCTTCTTCTTCGTCGTCTCCTTCTGCACACACTTGAGGACGACGTTGTTGTCAGTCTCGAGGTGTTTGGCAGAGTACACCTTGGCGTACCAGCCTTCAGCCAGCAGCCGCACGTCGGAGAACTGCCGGTCTAGCTCAAGCCGCGGCAGTTCGAAGGTTTTGACCCGGTGGAAGCTGGCCCCTTTACTGCCTCCACTCATCTCTGTGGGGAGGAAGAAAATACTCATTAATACCAATCGCTAGAACAATAAACAGTAGTACAATATCTTCCATACCTTGCTAGCAATGCTAGTGTTACCTAATTCTCATGACAAAACAAATTCTCAAGTCAAAAGGTGAATGAATACAGCAACATAATGTTTACAGCACTGAAGGAGAAAGAGTTTCAGAGCAAATCTTCGTTTTGACAACGTTTCGCTCTGCACTTGCGTCTTTCCTCCAGTGGCATACATTTATATAACGCTGTTTCTATTATATATATTTAAATTACATCCTACCAGCTGATCGTATATTCGTAAAAGCGTACCATTGAAGTTTCAACTCCAGTCTTTAAAAGTCTCTGGCGTGTCTGAGAACACTTTCCTCCAAGCAGCCTCCACTAGTCGATATATTTAGCGAATGTTGCAAGTTCCATTAAACACGCGAACGTCAAACCTTTCGTGTGTGTGTGTGTGTGTGTGTGTGTGTGTGTGTGTGTTTATCACAGTAATGACGTCACGATCCTGCCAGGGGTAGGGAGGACCCACCTGAAGAAGATGGCGTGGGAGAGTCCGTGTTGTCGAAGTGATAATCCAGGGCTGTCGTGGGAGGGGAGGGAAGGATGGAGGAAACCCCGAGGTGTATATACAAGGTGGTGTTGGTGCCTGTCCTGGCCGACGCCGAGTGTCACTCTGAGGGCCGCACGGCCAGGCACTCGTCTTTTTGATCTCCCCTTGGTGGTGACGTCACTGATGACGTCACGGATGGCCAGCGCCTGCGTCGTTGTCATGACGACGGTTCCAGCCGCTGCGTCAGAAGCTGTCTACAGAAGACTAGTCCCAACGACCCTCCCGTAAACTAACATCTCACAGCCGATGCTAACATTTTCCAGCCAGCATCCAACGAATACGAAAAGAAGATGCGAACTCCCGGTAAACCCAATCCCCCTGTGGATAAGAAGGCTAAACTGGAACGTAAATTTTAAAGAGCGTTCGATCTCACTTCGGACACAAAAGGGAGTTCCTCCCCCTCGCTCCCCCTTCCCCTCATATCGTCTCAGCTTAAAGCTGTTCGCTTGTTCGAAAAGCTTCAGCTTGCACTCTTAGCCAGAACTAACGATGTCTCTTTTTTTCACCCCCGAGATGGGCAGAGATGCGAGTCTCAGCATCCACAACACTCCAACGTAAATCACGTTCCTGTCGGTGAAAAAAAAATTGTTCTCGGGGAAAAGAAATGATGAGGATGTGAATTATGATTATTTTTTTTTCTGTGTCAAAGAAAAAAAATGTTTCTCATTTGGGAATGTGAAATTTAGTATTGGATTTATTTTAATTATTATTAATAGCGTTTTTTAGTGTATATACACTGAGAGGTGTGTATCTCAGTGTGTATATACACTGAGAGGTGTGTGTCTCAGTGTATATACACCGAGAGGTATGTGTCTCAGTGTATATACAGTGAGAGGTGTGTCTCAGTGTATATACACTGAGAGGTGTGTATCTCAGTGTGTATATATACTGAGAGGTGTGTGTCTCAGTGTATATACAATGAGAGGTGTGTATCTCTCAGCGTACGTAAAAGGAGAGTTAACTTTAATCCGGATTTTAGCCATTAAAGTGTTCTTGACTTGTGGTACACAAGTGACCAGCAGCCTTAATGATCCATCGTGCAGTAGATAGCCTTTAAATCCAACAAACCAACCAACCTTTCCACTTACTATTGTACCAGAGAACAAACATGAACAACTATATACGTACCAGCATGGTATAGTGATTAAACCATAGGGCATAATACTTATAGGCCTAGCAAGCGAGAGGCTCAAATCCTGGCCCCGTTCTAGGAGGTGTGTGGATTTGAGGTGGTCAGTTCACCAGCCTGGAGAAGAAGTAACTGTTTCTGTTACTTCTGTTACCTGTTCCGTTAGATATATACATTCTCACCAACGGGGTAAACGGGTGTTGTCCCAGTCTGGCAGCAACAGTAACAAGCGTTTATAATTGAACGTTTGAAGCTATTCTCTGCCTGTTAGTTGAGAGATCACGGGTGCCTAATGGGGCAATTAGCGTCGTTAATTGATACTAGGTTGAGCAGTGCCACGATGGTGATTATGGTGACAATGATGATAATGATGATTACAATGATAATGACGATTATAATGATGATGATGATAATGATTATAATGATGATAATGATTATTATAATGATGATAATGACGATTATAATGATAATGATGATTGAGATATAATGATGTCCCTGACGATATGACAATAATGGTGAAAATGATAATATCGATAACGATAATTATAATTATAATAATGCTGATAATAATGACAATGATAAAATAATAATAATGATAATAATAAAAAGATAATAGTACTAGTGATAATGATAGTGATAATAATGATTTGGATAAAAATTATACTAATAATGATAAGGATAAAAATTATGCTAATAATAATGATAGGGATAAAAATTAAAGTAATAATGATAATAATTCTAATGATGATAATGATATAATGATAAAATAATAATAATGATATAATGATACAATAATAATAATGATAAAATAATAATAATGATAAAATAATAATAATGATGATAATAATGATAATAATAATGATACAAATAATAATAATAATATGATAATAATGATGATGATTGTACTAAGTGGTGACTTGGAGCGTGAGGGAGGAGGGGAGACAGGCATAGTGTCTCCCCTCTATACGCCTGAGGGGAGATTACTATTTTTGTTCAGGTCATTGTGGAAGTGACAGCTTGGCAGAGTCTGTGGGAGGGGAGGATTGGTTGTGGGAGGGGAGGATTGGTTGTGGGAGGGGAGGATTGGTTGTGTGAGGGGAGGATTGGTTGTGGGAAGGGAGGATTGGTTGTGGGAGGAGGATTGGTTGTGGGAGGGAGGATTGGTTGTGGGAGGGAGGATTGGTTGTGGGAGGAAGATTGGTTGTGGAGGGGAGGATTGGTTGTGGGAGGGGGGGATTGGTTTTGGGAGGGAGGATTGGTTGTGGGAGGGAGGATTGGTTGTGGGAGGGAGGATTGGTTGTGGGAGGAGGATTGGTTGTGGGAGGGAGGATTGGTTTTGGGAGGGAGGAGATTGGTTGTGGGGGAAGGATTGGTTGTGGGAGGGGACGATTGGTTGTGGGAGGGGAGGATTGGTTGTGGGAGGGGAGGATAGGGTGTGGGAAGGGAGAATAGATTGTGGGAAAGGAGCATATGCAAGGAAGCAGGCTAGGAGGGATAGTTAGGTGGACGATAACGTGTTAATGACCCTCGTGCAGTAGACAGGCTTCAAACCCACAAACCAGCCTAGCTAGTTTGAATAAGAAAGTACTGTATGCTCTACATAAGAATGGGATTTCGAAAAAATGCATAGAAATACGTAATCCCAGAGTCGAATTAACACATTGTATTTTTTAGGGAAGAAATGAACACACACACACACATACACACACACACACACACGCAATCACACCCACATACACAGCAGGTCAAGTGTCTATCGACATGTGCCACTGACAACTGGTAACTAAGACACACCCACTCTCTCTCTCTCTCTCTCTCTCTCTCTCTCTCTCTCTCTCTCTCTCTCTCTCTCTCTCTCTCTCTCTCTCTCTCTCTCTCTCTCTCTCTCTCTCTCTCTCTCTCTCTCTTCTCTCTTCGTATTAAAACCACATAATTATTTAAAAAAAACACACACACGTTATATTACACTTTTATTTATTTAAATACAATAAAATACAATTTCCAATATATTTGTATCATGAAAAATGAAGAAAAAAATATATCTTTTTCACATTTCACTTTCCTTCAATACAATACAATAAAATACATTAAAATACAATAAACAATCATACCCAAAAATAATACAAGGTACGTCACAGAGCAGAGAAATTTTGTCTGTACACTTCTGGTAAGGCAGCTATTGAATGAATCACGGTGAATGTGATTCCTTCTTTGCGTACTTTGGAGGGTGACTGGCGATATGGTAAACAAACATAACTTAAGCAAACTTATACAGCCGAGAGGACAGACTCAAATAAAAATTTCGGGAGTTGGTTGTGTTTATCCTTAATACTCGCTTATGTCTATAGGAACAAACATTTATGTGAGTGAAGATATCTGATATGATTGGTCCTTGTAAAGTATGATGCACGAAATTCACGATATCGTGGCTGGGGCAATGCAGACGATATCGTGGCTGGGGCAATGCAGACGATATCGTGGCTGGGGCAATGCAGACGATATCGTGGCTGGGGCAATGCAGACGACATCGTGGCTGGGGCAATGCAGACGATATCGTGGCTGGGGCAATGCAGACGATGTCGTGGCTGGGGCAATGCAGACGATATCGTGGCTGGAAATATTCTCAACTAGAAAGTTATTCACATTCACGGTTTAATATTGGTTCAGAACGGATCGATACACCAACTAGTTTGTACTTCCATACCGTGGGTTAGATGTGAGTTGAGGCGAGCCCCAGCACCCAGGCAGCGGGGTAAACCTGGGTTTTATACAACTAACAGCAACCCTGATACCTGCTATGCTAGTGACCCCAGCACCCTGATACCTGCCATGTTAGTTACCCCAGCACCCTGATACCTGCCATGTTAGTTACCCCAGCACCCTGATACCTGCTATGCTAGTGATCCCAGCACCCTGATACCTGCCATGTTAGTTACCCCAGCACCCTGATACCTGCCATGCTAGTGATCCCCAGCACCCGATTAACTGATACCTGCCATGCTTGCCAGCACGAAGTGATCCCAGCACCCTGATACCTGCCATGCTAGTGATCCCAGCACCCTGATACCTGCCATGTTAGTGACCCCAGCACCCTGATACCTGCCATGTTAGTAACCCCAGCACCCTGATACCTGCCATGCTAGTGATTCCAGCACCCTGATACCTGCCATGTTAGTGACCCCAGCACCCTGATACCTGCCATGCTAGTGATCCCAGCACCCTAATACCTGCCATGCTAGTGACCGCAGCACCCTGATACCTGCCATGTTAGTGACCCCAGCACCCTGATACCTGCCATGCTAGTGATCTCAGCACCCTGATACCTGCCATGTTAGTGACCCCAGCACCCTGATACCTGCCATGTCAGTGACCCCAGCACCCTGATACCTGCCATGCTAGTGACTCCAGCACCCTGATACCTGCCATGCTAGTGATCCCAGCACCCTGATACCTACCATGCTAGTGATCCCAACACCCTGACACCTGCCATGTTAGTGATCCCAGCACCCCGATACCTGCCATGCTAGTGACCCCAGCACCCTGATACCTGCCATGCTAGTGACTCCAGCACCCTGATACCTGCCATGCTAGTGACCCCAGCACCAAGCTGGATCACACGGATTTCTGGTCACTTTGAAGTCCGTCAGTCAGGAGGAGACAGCCTTGCCTGCTACAACACCGCACGATGCACAAGAAGTCTTCTATCGTATCAATGACCTATAGCGATGTAAATAGGAACTGACAATCTCAACCACTTTACTTTCTGTGCGAGAAAATAGAGATATTTTCCTGGCTTCCAAGAACTCTGACGAACTGCTGTCTATACTTACATCTGAAAATACGTTAGTTAAAAGCCAGGGTTCAGAGAGGTACTTGAGCACCTCCCTCACAACGGCTCGATTCACAAGTTTTGGATGTAGGAGTCGACGCAGAAGACGAAGAAGGCGAGGAGTAAAGCATCGGAAGCGTGGTGGCGTCTTAGTGGTCTTACGCTTGAGCCAGGCCACCCAGGAGTTGTAGTCACGGTCTGTGATGTCGGCCGAAGACCAAGGATATGAACCAGTCAGGCACACGAAGATGAGGATGCCAAGTTGCCAGGCATCCTGGCTACTGTGGACGTGGTAACCCTCGTTGTACACGGCCACACTCACTTCTGGTGGCGCCCAAGGTGACCCAACCTTCAACTTCTTCACCAGTGCTCCCTCTTGCTGAGTCTTGCTGAAGTCACCCAACTTAACCAGTGAGAGTTCTCGGTCAAAAACGAAGATATTTTCTGTGCAAACATCACCATGAATCAAGTCTCTCTCATGCATAACTTCTAAGGCAGAGGTAACTTGTTTAGTCACACTTTTAGCATGCTGTTCTCTAAGGCCAACTTTCTTTATGAACTTCGAGAGGTCACCCTCTGGGGCAAGTTCTTGAGTGAACACGTAAGAGCTATTGGTTTCGAAAGCTTCTGCGCGACACGAAATAATATTTGGGTGAAGACCTAGGTTACAGTTGTAGTGGAACTCTCTGAGGAAGTCTTTCTTCTTGGTGGCGTCCTTCTGTACACACTTGAGAGCGACGTTGGTGAAGGGGGGCTGAAGGCATCTCGCGCCGAAGACCTTGACGCTGTTAGTCGCCTTCAGGAGTCTCACTTCAGCGAACTGCTGCTCCAGCTCCAGCCTCGTCAGCTCCACCATCTTAACACTGTTGAAACTCTCTTTTCTCTCTACCTCCGGCATTTCTGGAAATAAAAGAAAGGAGTATTAAATTAAGGAGTATTAAATTACTATCAGTCAACAACTAGTCGAATCTCCTTCACATGACAAATGTTAAATGCATTTCGCTGACAAGTATTTAGCTGTGGTGAACAGATAGGTTTTAATATATTTTGTTTTCAGTATGAACCTCAAATGGTAGAGAATAAATAACAGATAAATACTCACTTTATAAAAGTATTTGAGATATTCTGGAGTGGCTATTGACCAGAAACTTTCCCCTAGTAATGTAGGAAAGCTAACACTGATAGCTATAGGTTAGAGGTCTGTACTTGTCGTAAGGGCTGTTGGCCTCTCTCTGTTGCCTTGATGAAGACCGTTAAAGGTCTGTACTTGTCGTGAGGGCTGCTGGTCTTCTTCTGTTGTCTTGAAGACCATTGGAGGTCTGTACTTGTCGTGAGGGTTGTTGGCCTTTCTCTGTTGTCTTGGTAAGAACCTACTCGGGTTTTTATCCCCAGCTTCTCATGACGTCAATGCTGAGGTCAGTTTACCCAGTACCAAGCAGCAGAAGCTGCCATCAGCCGCATGCGAGTTGCGACCACGTAATGGGAAAGCCCTGTCGCGTTGAGTGAGCCCTAAGGCTCCACCTCAGCTCTACTAAAGCCTCCCGTCAGAGGAACTTCACGAAGAGCGTCAGATTCACTTCAATAAATTTATTTTACCAACTTAACCACAATTTGTCTTTCAGTTTTCCCTGCTGAATATTTCATGGCGAAGTGAGAGAACGAAGGTGGAAGAAAACGAACGAAGAGAAACGACTAAGTGGCACTCGTCACAGCTGAGTACAGTGCCAAACGAGGGTGTCATACAACAGGGAGTTCCCCGTACCCTGATGTAATAAGTTTAACCACATCTTACGAGTCTTCTTTCAACCTGTCAACCTCATTTTCATTGCACATATCACCTTGTCAACCTCATTTCCTTACATATAAGTCTAAAGGAAGACCAACAAAAGACTTCACACACTGAAGCTATTGTTTATTTTTATTGTTTGCCTTTTGTTTATCCCCTAAGGCCGAATAATACTAGAAATAATACTTTTTTGTTTAAGTATTAACCCAGTTGAGTTAATTACTCGGGATAACTTCAGAGGGGTAATAACCCAGTTCCCGAGGGGAAGGTGACAGTAACCGAGTTGAAAGTGACAGTTACCGAGGGGAAAGTGACAGTTACCGAGGGAAAGCAACCCTGAGAACAGTTGAGATAAGTATACTGAATGTCAGTATAATGAATGCCAGTATACTGAATGCCAGTATACTGAATGTAAGTATACTGAATGTAAGAATGTAAGTATACTGAATGCCAGTATACTGAATGTCAGTATACTGAATGTCAGTATACTGAATGCCAGTATACTGAATGCCAGTATACTGAATGTAAGTATACTGAATGCCAGTATACTGAATGTCAGTATACTGAATGTCAGTATACTGAATGCCAGTATACTGAATGCCAGTATACTGAATGCCAGTATACTGAATGTAAGTATACTGAATGCCAGTATACTGAATGCCAGTATACTGAATGCCAGTATACTGAATGCCAGTATACTGAATGCCAGTATACTGAATGTAAGTATACTGAATGTAAGTATACTGAATGCCAGTATACTGAATGCCAGTATACTGAATGTAAGTATACTGAATGCCAGTATACTGAATGCCAATATACTGAATGCCAGTATACTGAATGCAAGTATACTGAATGTCATTATACTGAATGCCAGTATACTGAATGTAAGTATACTAAATACCAGTATACTGAATGCCAGTATACTGAATACCAGTATACTGAATGCCAGTATACTGAATGCCAGTATACTGAATACCAGTATACTGAATGCTAGTATACTGAATGCCAGTATACTGAATGCCAGTATACTGAATGCCAGTATACTTAATGTCAGCATACTTAATGTCAGTATACTTAATGTCAGTATACTTAATGTTAGTATACTGAATGCCAATATACTGAATGCCAGTATATTGAATGCAAGTATACTGAATGTCATTATACTGAATGCCAGTATACTGAATGTAAGTATACTGAATACCAGTATACTGAATGCCAGTATACTGAATGCCAGTATACTGAATACCAGTATACTGAATGCTAGTATACTGAATGCCAGTATACTGAATGCCAGTATACTGAATGCCAGTATACTGAATACCAGTATACTGAATGCTAGTATACTGAATGCCAGTATACTGAATGCCAGTATACTGAATGCCAGTATACTGAATGCCAGTATACTTAATGCCAGTATACTTAATGTAAGTATACTTAATGTCAGTATACTTAATGTCAGTATACTTAATGTCAGCATACTTAATGTCAGTATACTAAATGTCAGAAGTTTGTAAGATAGTCTTGTTATCTTACAGGTTCAGAAGAATGCATTTTTACGAGCGCTAAACCCTTATGAGACCAGCGCGGGGAAGGGGTGGTTCAGGCTCGAGCCTCCGTCTGTATGAGAACGTTTAGGAATAAACAAAGAGACTATATTGTTTGTCCTGTTTTACGAAGTTTAACGTGATGTACAGTGATTGTGTGGGATGTACAGTGATTGTGTGGGATGTACAGTGATTGTGTGGGATGTACAGTGATTGTGTGGGATGTACAGTGATTGTGTGGGATGTACAGTGATTGTGTGAGATGTACAGTGATTGTGTGGGATGTGCAGTGATTGTGTGAGATGTACAGTGATTGTGTAGGATGTGCAGTGATTGTGTGGGTTGTACAGTGATTGTAGGGGATGTACAATGGCTGTGGAAATGTACAGTGATTGTGGGGGATGTACAATGACTGTGTCCTTGTTGATGGTTCTGCTTAGGGCATTGGCACTGGGCCACGGGTACACGCCCTCACACACACCTACACACACACACACACACACACACACACACACACACACACACACATACCTGAGAGTGGAAGATGGCAAATGTAGTCCCAATTTTTAAGAAAGGAGACAGACACGAGGCATTAAACTACAGACCTGTGTCACTGACGTGTATAGTATGCAAAGTCATGGAGAAGATCATCAGGAGGAGAGTGGTGGAGCACCTAGAAAGACACAAGCTTATAAACGACAACCAGCACGGTTTCAGGGAAGGAAAATCCTGTGTCACAAACCTACTGGAGTTTTATGACAAGGTAACAGAAGTAAGACACGAGAGAGAGGGTGGATAGACTGCATTTTTGGACTGCAAGAAGGCGTTCGACACAGTTCCTCACAAGAGGTTAATGCAAAAGCTAGAGGATCAGGCACACGTAACAGGAAAAGCACTGCAATGGATCAGAGAATATCTGACAGGGAGGCAACAACGAGTCATGGTACGTGACGAGATGTCAGAGTGGGCACCTGTGACGAGTGGAGTTCCACAAGGGTCAGTCCTAGGACCTGTACTGTTTTTGGTATATGTGAATGACATAACGGAAGGGATAGACTCAGAAGTGTCCCTGTTTGCAGATGATGTGAAGTTAATGAGAAGAATCAAATCAGTCGAGGATCAGGCAGGACTACAAAGAGACCTGGACAGGCTGCAAGCCTGGTCCAGTAACTGGCTCCTTGAATTTAACCCTGCCAAATGTAAAGTCATGAATATCGGGGAAGGACAAAGAAGACCGCAGACAGAGTATAGTCTAGGTGGCCAAAGACTGCAAACCTCACTCAAAGAAAAAGATCTTGGGGTGAGTATAATACCGAGCACATCTCCTGAGGCACACATCAATCAGATAACTGCTGCAGCATACGGGCGGCTGGCAAACCTAAGAATAGCGTTCCAATACCTCACTAAGGAATCATTCAAGACTCTGTATACCATATACGTCAGGCCCATACTGGAGTATGCAGCACCAGTTTGGAACCCACACCTGGTCAAGCACGTCAAGAAATTAGAGAAAGTGCAAAGGTTTGCAACAAGACTAGTCCCAGAGCTAAGGGGATTGTCCTACGAAGAAAGGTTAAGGAAAATCGGCCTGACGACACTAGAGGACAGGAGGGTTAGGGGAGACATGATAACGACATATAAAATACTGCGAGGAATAGATAAGGTGGACAGAGACAAGATGTTCCAGAGAGGGGACACAGAAACAAGGGGTCACAATTGGAAGTTGAAGACTCCTATGAGTCAAAGGGATGTTAGGAAGTATTTCTTCAGTCATAGAGTTGTCAGGAAGTGGAATAGCTTGGAAAGCGACATAGTGGAGGCAGGAACCATACATAGTTTTAAGACTAGGTTTGATAAAGCTCATGGAGCAGGGAGAGAGAGGACCTAGTAGCAATCAGTGAAGAGGCGGGGCCAGGAGCTATGACTCGACCCCTGCAACCACAAATAGATGAGTACAAATAGGTGAGTACACACACACACTGTTTACGTCCAGGTTTCCTCGCTAGAAACCCATCAGACAGGTGTCTTGATGCAGGTGCAAAGCTCGACAATCTGACTGAAGAAAGGCAGGTGTGTGCAAAAGGTACAAATATGTCAACAAAAATGATTGGAGAAAAGCAGGTGTGAGCACCAGGTACATATCAACAAAATGATTGGAGGAAGTCAAGTGTGGGCAGCAGGTACATATCAACAAAATGACTGGAGGAAGGCAGGTGTGGGCAGCAGGTACAAATTAACGAAGTGACTGAAGGAAGGCAGGTGTGGGCAGCAGGTACATGTCAACAAGATGACTGTAGGAAGGCAGGTGTGGGCAGCATGTACATGTCAAGAAGATGACTAGAGGAAGGCAGGTGTGGGCAGCATGTACATGTCAAGAAGATGACTAGAGGAAGGCAGGTGTGGGAAGCATGTACATGTGAACAAGATGACTGGAGGAAGGCAGGTGTGGGCAGCAGGTACATGTCAAGAAGATGAACTGATCTGCCCAGGTGTGCAACATGAAGGTTAAAATTCCTGGAGAACGTGAGGCAGGTGAAAATCCGGAGGCAACGTCTGAAGAAGATGAGTGAGTCCTGGAGGCGAGGCCTCCATCACCTGGTGAGGGGAAGAGTGACGCAACGATCTGAGGGGAAAAGGACGAGACTATAAACACGTACCGAGAGGAAAAGTGAAGGAGGGAGACGAGACAGTGAACATTGAGTGAGAAGAAAAACAGTGAATCACTGGGTCATAATGAACACTTACCTAACAGTGATACCATTCATGAGCTGGCGGGGAAATGTCACAGTCACCGAAGAGGAAGAGACAACGAACATGTATTACCGTATTTTCCAGCATATAAGACGCGCTATTTCCTCACAAAAAGTCTTGGAAAATCATCCTGCGTCTTATATGCTCAAGGTCAGGGTCAAGGGTAGCCTTTGTGTTATACTTTAATAGATGTTTACGAACATTACGTTACAACTGATTGCAAACATAATTTTATATGATAGTGCGTCTTATATGCTGGAAAATACGGTAAGTGTGAAAAGTGATATAGTCGTTCAACAAGAGGGTGTGTACACCGAGAGGTGTATGTCTTGTGAAGTAGTATTCTTGACTTGTGTGATTAGTTTATTGCTTTAATGACCCTCGTGTGGTCAATAGATTATACTCCCGATTAGCCAATCCTGTAAGATAAGGAGATAAGTCAGTGATCCCTTAGGGCCCTGATTTTGTTCTATGGTGTTGGAAGTGTTTATGACTGCTGCCTCCAAGCATCGCTCACTGCCCCTTCTGTCTACACTAAGAGTAGTGTCACCTTCTACCCAACTCATGACATGCGAGTGTTTTACTCTGTATATATATATATATATATATATATATATATATATATATATATATATATATATATATATATATATATATATATATATATATATATATATATATATTTAATTTAATAGAAAAATACCACTTTTGCAAGAATTTTTGAAAAGTTAAAAAAATGTGATAAAATATTTATATTTTGCTCAATTCTTTCCTTTCAGGGCACTGGGGTTGAGGCCTATAGGCGTGTCAGCCTACTGGGTCTGTTGAGTGAGTCTCGCCAGAGTACTGAAGTCAATGTTTTGAAGTATAATCTATTGTAATATTTTGTATAATTCACTCTAATTATTGAGTGCTATAATTCTTTAGATTTTTAAGGGAAGAGGTGACTTGGTGCCGGTGAAGGGCTCTTCATTCAAGAAAGTGGAGATCCCCTGATGCTCCTTAGAACTTCCAGACTCTGTTTGACCCCTACGGGCTTTCCTCCCTCCCTGGAACCCTAACAGCACTCTCTATATATACCACAATAAACCTTCCATCGTTGGGACGTGCGTTCCTGGACGCACCAGTGTCTCTTCTTCGACTCACATTTGCAACCTTCTCTCCACGCACTGCTCCTGAAGAAGTGTTCGCAGCACTTAAAAGTCTAGAACAACTCTCTCTCACCTTCCTGTGGTTGTAGTGAGCAGGTCATCACTTCTTTTTGCGATTAGTTCAACATGATGTGGATAAACCACGGAACGGGTGGGGTTTGAACCTGTGGCGAGTGGGTCGTAAAACGTCAGGTCACTCGCCATGGTTTTAAACCCCTTCCCTCGTTCCGTGGTTTGTTTTCAATCGTGTTATTACGATTTCTTGAGTCAATATGTGGATAAAAAATAGTGATATATATTATTTTTATTAAAATACATCGTGTCCAATTTATGTAATAAAAATATAATATGTAAAACTTGCTATATTAAAAACGAGAGTTTAAAAATGTATATATGTATTTATATGTAAATAATGAGGTTTGGAAATATTCTGTATGTTATTTTCTTAACGAAAAAAACTTGAAGTATGTAGCTGTTGTAGATTTATATGTTGATGTAGATTTGTATGTTGATGTAGATTTGTATGTTGATGTATATTTCTAAGCAGGCAACATGTAGACGAGTCAGTTTAAGTCTAAATGTTACCAGGTGTAACTAGGTGGTGTTACTAGTTGTAACTAAGTGGTTACCAATTGTAACAATGTTTGACTCCCGGGGATGCTCAGGATCCATCACGAGATCCTGTGAGGAGAGGAATCCAGCGACTTAGATGCCACTGGAAGTGACCATGCGAGGTGGTGGTGCTTTTATCGTCAGAGGAATCATGAGACGCGGGTCTATATTATGCAATGATTCGCTCGGTGATAAAATACCCACTGGGGTATCGGTATTGGGGACTCATCTCACTTGAAAATAAGTTAAGAGAATTAGTATGGGATATCATACTGAATACCCCATAGAAGAGATCTTCGCCCACTCACGTGGGTTTGGCTCAGGTACAGGAAGCTTTGTTGCTACACTAATCTTCAGGATGGACTGACACCCTCGCTTGTCGTATAGATTTCCTCCTCTGAAGAATAGTGTGTCTGCATTACCTGTTCTGCTTCTTGACAAGCTGTCGAATTATTTAGATGAAAGTGTAGGAGTTCGAGCAGCTTCGTCTCTACGTGTTTAAGCAAAGATTTCTTCTGTCCTGATATTGGTTTCTGTTCAGTGTTATCCATAACATTGTCGAACTGATCCTTGTCTTTGACGAGCCAGGGATCGGAGATGTATTTGTAGACTTCCTTCACGCCGAAGCGCTTTTCAGGTTTGGGCTGCAGGAGGCGACGCAGAAGGCGAAGAAGGCGAGGAGTGAAGCAACGGAAGCGTGGTGGCGTCTTAGTGGTCTTACGCTTGAGCCAGGCCACCCAGGAGTTGTAGTCACGGTCTGTGATGTCGGCCGAAGACCAAGGGTATGAACCAGTCAGGCACACGAAGATGAGGATGCCAAGTTGCCAGGCATCCTGGCTACTGTGGACGTGGTAACCCTCGTTGTACACGGCCACACTCACTTCTGGTGGCGCCCAAGGTGACCCAACCTTCAACTTCTTCACCAGTGCTCCCTCTTGCTGGGTCTTGCTGAAGTCACCCAACTTAACCAGTGAGAGTTCTCGGTCAAAAACGAAGATATTTTCTGTGCAAACATCACGATGAACTAAGTTCTTCTTGTGAATAAACTCCAGAGCGAAGGCAATTTGTTCCGTCACACGTTTGGTTCTTGCGTCTCCTAAACTCTCTTTCTCAACGACCTTCGCTAGGTCGCCCTCCGGGGCAAGTTCTTGTACAAATCCATAAGAGGAGCTGGTTTCAAACTTTTCGTTGTAGCAGGTAATAATATTAGGATGTAGCCCGAGGTAGTAATTCAAGTAGAACTCTCTGAGGAAGTCTTTCTTCTTGGTGGCGTCCTTCTTCATACACTTGAGGGCGACGCTGGAGTAGAAAGGCTGAAGTCGTCTGGCGCTGAAGACTCTGGCACCGTCGCTCTCCTTCAGGAGTCTCACTTCTGCGAACTGATGATCAACCTCCCAACTTGGCAGCTCCACCATACTGAGACCGTGAAAGCTGTTGCTCCTCTTCACCTCACACATCTGTTACCACGAAAACAAATAGGTTAAGTAAATAGTTTCACTACATTGCAGTTTTATGTATAAATTCAGGTCAAGTATTTCGAAGCTGCGCTCGCGCGCTCGCGAGAGAGAGAGAGAGAGAGAGAGAGAGAGAGAGAGAGAGAGAGAGAGAGAGAGAGAGAGAGAGAGAGAGAGAGAGAGAGAGAGAGAGAGAGAGAGAGAGAGAGAGAGAGAGAGAGAGAGAGAGAGAGAGAGAGAGAGATAGAACTTAGATTTGTAGAGTGTGTGATAACATCTGCATCTATTTCTAATCTATTATTATTTCATTAATTATATTTATACGAAGCACTGAAACCTTGTGAGTCATTCAGTGCTAAGCGAAAGACAGAGACCCTACCTAAATAAAGTTGAAAAATTACACTACCTTTAATGGATCGAGGGAGATGCTAACGAAGATCACCTTAAAACGTGAGTATCAACACTCTCACAGATGTTAGAAAAAAATCCACAGTGTTATAACTATCTCGCACTTTCAGAGTGGCTTCTCAGTGAGTGAAAGTCATAGAGGCTGAGGCCAGTACTTGTCTTGAGGGCTGCTGAGTTGCGTCTGTGGTCTTGGCTACTGCCTGCCCAGGTTTTATCCCTGCCTCTAGTGACGTCAGGGACAAGGTCTTGTTGACACCGTAAGGCAGACGTGTCGCTCGGAATACATTTCCCAAGTAGCGTTAAGGTGAATCCCGATTTCTATTGTTTCTCCATCAGTTGGACTGCCAGAATTTCTCTTGTAGCTTGAATACGTGTGATTTAATCTGTGACATGTACTCACCTAATTGTACTCACCTAATTGTGGTTGCAGGGGTCGAGACTCAGCTCCTGGCCCCGCCTCTTCGCTGTCCACTACATGGGTCTCTGCTCTCCCTGCTCCATGAGCTTTATCATACCTTGTCTTAAAACTATGTATGGTTCCTGCTTCCACTATATCTTTCTCTAGACTATTCCACTTCCTGACTACTCTGTGGCTGAAGAAATGCTTCCTAACATCCCTTTGACTCATCTGAGTCTTCAGCTTCCAGTTGTGTCCCCTTGTTTCTGTGTTCCCTCTCTGGAACATCCTGTCGCTGTCTACCTTGTCAATTCCCCGCAGTATTTTGTATGTCGTTATCATGTCTCCTCTGACCCTTCTTTCCTCCAGTGTTGTTAGTCCTATTTCCCTCAACCTTTCTTCATAGGACAGACCCCTGAGTTGTGGAACTAACCTTGTCGCAAACCTTTGCACTTTCTCTAGTTTCTTTACGTGCTTGACCAGGTGTGGGTTCCAGACTGGTGCTGCATATTCTAGTATGGGCCTGACGTACACGGTGTACAGTGTCTTGAACGATTCCTTGTTTAGGTAACGGAACGCTAATCTTAGGTTTGCCAGTCGCCCATATGCCGCCCCAGTTATCTGGTTGATGTGTGCCTCCGGAGACGTGCTTGCCGTTATACTCACCCCAAGGTCTTTCTCCTTTGCCGAGGCTTGTAGCCTTTGTCCGCCTAGCCTGTACTCTGTCAGCGGTCTTCTTTGCCCTTCTCCGATCTTCACGACTTTGCATTTGGTGGGATTGAATTCGAGAAGCCAGTTGCTAGACCAGATGTCAAGCTTGTCCAGGTCTGTTTGAAGTCCTGCTTGGTCCTCTTCCGATGTGATTCTCCTCATTAATTTCACATCATCTGCGAACAGAGACACTTCTGAGTCTATCCCGTCCGTCATGTCATTTACATATACCAGGAATAACACTGGTCCTAAGACTGACCCCTGCGGTACACCGCTCGTCACAGGCGCCCACTGTGATACCTCATCACGCACCATGACCCGTTGTTGCCTCCCTGTGAGGTATTTCCTGATCCATTCCAGTGCCCTTCCTTTATACGTGCTTGTTCTTCCAACTTCTTTACTAATCTCATGTGAGGAACTGTGTCGAAAGCCTTCCTGCAGTCCAGGAAAATGCAATCAACCCACCCTTCTCTCTCTTGCCTTACCTCTGTTACTTTATCATAGAACTCTAGGAGGTTTGTTACACAGGATTTGCCTTCCCGGAATCCGTGCTGTCTGGTGTTTATTATCCTGTTCAGCTCGAGGTGCTACACCATTCTTTTCCTGATGATTTTCTCCAGGACTTTGCACACTATACACGTATGTGTAACGCTTACGTTATTCATGTTGTGAATCCTGTATGGTTATTCATGTTGTGAGTCCTGTATTGTTATTCATGTTGTGAGTCATGTATATGAATATCGTCTACGTGTTGCACTGAGACAAGATCACTCATCCAGCTGGTCGTGTTGCACTGAGACAAGTTCACTCATCCAGCTGGTCGTGTTGCACTGAGATAAGATCACTCATCCAGCTGGTCGTGTTGCACTGAGACAAGGTCACTCATCCAGCTGGTCGTGTTGCACTGAGACAAGATCACTCATCCAGCTGGTCGTGTTGCACTGAGACAAGATCAATCATCCAGCTGGTCGTGTTGCACTGAGACAAGATCAATCATCCAGCTGGTCGTGTTGCACTGAGACAAGATCACTCATCCAGCTGGTCGTGTTGCACTGAGACAAGATCACTCATCCAGCTGGTCGTGTTGCACTGAGACAAGATCACTCATCCAGCTGGTCGTCTTGCACTGAGACAAGATCACTCATCCAGCTGGTCGTGTTGCACTGAGACAAGATCACTCATCCAGCTGGTCGTGTTGCACTGAGACAAGATCACTCATCCAGCTGGTCGTGTTGCACTGAGACAAGATCAATCATCCAGCTGGTCGTGTTGCACTGAGACAAAATCCTCATCCAGCTGGTCGTGTTGCACTGAGACAAGATCACTCATCCAGCTGGTCGTGTTGCACTGAGACAAGATCACTCATCCAGCTGGTCGTGTTGCACTGAGAAAGATCACTCATCCAGCTGGTCGTGTTGCACTGAGACAAGATCACTCATCCAGCTGGTCGTGTTGCACTGAGACAAGATCACTCATCCAGCTGGTCGTGTTGCACTGAGACAAGATCACTCATCCAGCTGGTGGTGTTGCACTGAGACAAGATCACTCATCCAGCTGGTCGTGTTGCACTGAGACAAGATCAATCATCCAGCTGGTCGTGTTGCACTGAGAAAAGATCCCTCATCCAGCTGGTCGTGTTGCACTGAGACTAGATCACTCATCCAGCTGGTCGTCTTGCACTGAGACAAGATCACTCATCCAGCTGGTCGTGTTGCACTGAGACAAGATCACTCATCCAGCTGGTCGTGTTGCACTGAGACAAGATCACTCATCCAGCTGGTCGTGTTGCACTGAGACAAGATCACTCATCCAGCTGGTCGTGTTGCACTGACACAAGATCACTCATCCAGCTGGTCGTGTTGCACTGAGACAAGATCACTCATCCAGCTGGTCGTGTTGCACTGAGACAAGATCACTCATCCAGCTGGTCGTGTTGCACTGAGACAAGTTCACTCATCCAGCTGGTCGTGTTGCACTGAGACAAGTTCACCTATCCAGCTGGTCGTGTTGCACTGAGACAAGATCACTCATCCAGCTGGTCGTGTTGCACTTAGACAAGATCACTCATCCAGCTGGTCGTGTTGCACTGACACAAGATCACTCATCCAGCTGGTCGTGTTGCACTGAGACAAGATCACTCATCCAGCTGGTCGTGTTGCACTGAGACAAGATCACTCATCCAGCTGGTCGTGTTGCACTGAGACAAGATCACTCATCCAGCTGGTCGTGTTGCACTGAGACAAGATCACTCATCCAACTGGTCGTGTTGCACTGAGACAAGATCACTCATCCAGCTGGTCGTGTTGCACTGAGACAAGATCAATCATCCAGCTGGTCGTGTTGCACTGAGACAAGATCACTCATCCAGCTGGTCGTGTTGCACTGAGACAAGATCACTCATCCAGCTGGTCGTGTTGCACTGAGACAAGATCACTCATCCAGCTGGTCGTGTTGCATTGAGACAAGATCACTCATCCAGCTGGTCGTGTTGCACTGAGACAAGATCACTCATCCAGCTGGTCGTGTTGCACTGAGACAAGATCACTCATCCAGCTGGTCGTGTTGCACTGAGACAAGATCACTCATCCAGCTGGTCGTGTTGCACTGAGACAAGATCACTCATCCAGCTGGTCGTCTTGCACTGAGACAAGATCACTCATCCAGCTGGTCGTGTTGCACTGAGACAAGATCACTCATCCAGCTGGTCGTGTTGCACTGAGACAAGATCACTCATCCAGCTGGTCGTGTTGCACTGAGACAAGATCACTCATCCAGCTGGTCGTGTTGCACTGAGACAAGATCACTCATCCAGCTGGTCGTGTTGCACTGAGACAAGATCACTCATCCATCTGGTCGTGTTGCACTGAGACAAGATCACTCATCCAGCTGGTCGTGTTGCACTGAGACAAGATCACTCATCCAGCTGGTCGTGTTGCACTGAGACAAGATCACTCATCCAGCTGGTCGTGTTGCACTGAGACAAGATCAATCATCCAGCTGGTCGTGTTGCACTGAGACAAGATCACTCATCCAGCTGGTCGTGTTGCACTGAGACAAGATCACTCATCCAGCTGGTCGTGTTGCACTGAGACAAGATCACTCATCCAGCTGGTCGTGTTGCACTGAGACAAGATCATCATCCAGCTGGTCGTGTTGCACTGAGACAAGATCACTCATCCAGCTGGTCGTGTTGCACTGAGACAAGATCACTCATCCAGCTGGTCGTGTTGCACTGAGACAAGTCACTCATCCAGCTGGTCGTGTTGCACTGAGACAAGATCACTCATCCAGCTGGTCGTGTTGCACTGAGACAAGATCACTCATCCATCTGGTCGTGTTGCACTGAGACAAGATCACTCATCCAGGTGGTCGTGTTGCACTGAGACAAGATCACTCATCCAGCTGGTCGTGTTGCACTGAGACAAGATCACTCATCCAGCTGGTCGTGTTGCACTGAGACAAGATCACTCATCCAGCTGGTCGTGTTGCACTGAGACAAGATCATCATCCAGCTGGTCGTGTTGCACTGAGACAAGATCACTCATCCAGCTGGTCGTGTTGCACTGAGACAAGATCATCATCCAGCTGGTCGTGTTGCACTGAGACAAGATCACTCATCCAGCTGGTCGTGTTGCACTGAGACAAGATCACTCATCCAGCTGGTCGTGTTGCACTGAGACAAGATCATCATCCAGCTGGTCGTGTTGCACTGAGACAAGATCACTATCCAGCTGGTCGTGTTGCACTGAGACAAGATCATCATCCAGCTGGTCGTGTTGCACTGAGACAAGATCACTCATCCAGCTGGTCGTGTTGCACTGAGACAAGATCACCCATCCAGCTGGTCGTGTTGCACTGAGACAAGATCACTCATCCAGCTGGTCGTGTTGCACTTAGACAAGATCACTCATCCAGCTGGTCGTGTTGCACTGAGACAAGATCACTCATCCAGCTGGTCGTGTTGCACTGAGACGTGTGCATGAGAAGATCACTCATCCAGCTGGTCGTGTTGCACTGAGACAAGATCACTCATCCAGCTGGTCTGTCTTGCACTGAGACAAGATCACTCATCCAGCTGGTCGTGTTGCACTGAGACAAGATCATCATCCAGTGGTGGTTGCACTGAGACAAGATCACCATCCAGCTGGTCGTGTTGCACTGAGACAAGATCACTCATCCAGTGGTCGTGTTGCATGAACAAGATCACTCATCCAGCTGGTCGTGTTGCACTGAGACAAGATCACTCATCCAGCTGGTCGTGTTGCACTGAGACAAGATCCTCATCCACTGGTCGTTTGCACTGAGACAAGATCACTCATCCACTGGTCGTGTGCACTGAGACAAGATCATCATCCACTGGTCGTGTTGATGAGAAAGACACATCAGCTGGCGTGTTGCACTGAGACAAGATCACTCATCCAGCTGGTCGTGTTGCACTGAGACAAGATCACTCATCCAGCTGGTCGTGTTGCACTGAACAAGATCACTCATCCAGCTGGTCGTGTTGCAACTGAGACAAGATCTCATCCAGCTGGTCGTTTCACTGAGACAAGATCACCATCCAGCTGGTCGCACTGAGAC